>CABHPP010128007.1:11747-79751 GCA_902168425.1 Peromyscus attwateri
TGCCCTGCCCTGCCCTGCCCTGCCCTGCCCTGCCCTGCCCTGCCCTGCCCTGCCACACCACACCCTGTCCCGCCACACCACACCACACCCTGTCCCGCCACGCCACATCCCACTCACAACCTTCTTTGGCAATGTCTTTTTCCTTCTTTCACAGCTGCCCTTTGAGCTCCCCTGGGGTAGTTTCATCTCCTTCAAAGCCACCCACTTTCTTTAAACCTGTTTTTTCCCTGGATATAAATTCTGAAAGGGGCTAGAGATGGCATGGATTCAAAGTTGTCTCCATGAACACAAAGTGGACTCTGAGTTTCAAACAGAGAACATGGGAGAGAAAGCGGTGGTGGGGGGGGGTGTTATAGATAGAGATGGAGTGGAGGGGAAGAAGCTGGGAAGATTTGAAGAAAACACATCAAATTCATGTGTGAAATTCTCAAACAACAAATTTAAAATAAGTAGAATTCTCTGCATGGTTTCTGCTGCCTCCTTTGATAAAATGGCTTGGAGACCATATCTTATGTGTTGACTTTGCTAAACTCCAGAAATCCCACCGGCAGATTATCCAGTTTTGCTGATTACTGATGCTTGTTTCAGTGTTGTTTATGTCACTGTGATGATGAATAAAAGCAATTGTTAGAATCATAATTTAAAATATTTTAGAAAGAGTTACAAAGTGTCATGGCACAGGTATGTGGGTTCATGTGGATCCGTGGAAAGAAGACTCAGTTTCGCAGCTACAGGGGGATCCAATCTCTAAGGACTGAAACACTTTCCCTTCGCCCAGGGCATTTTCATTTTTCTCTGTAGTTACACTTGAGCCAGTTGATTTCCATATGTTCAAAACAACCTGAAAGAAGCTCCCAAAAATACAATGCCAAGGGCAAATTCCTCGATTCATCGGGTACCATAGTTTTCCTTGTTTCCTGAACTAAGAATTGTGTAGGCCTTCGCATCCTTGGGAGACTCTGAGTCAAGATCACATAGGGCAACTAGAGAAACAAAAGGAGCTAAAAGGTGAGTTAGGGCTGGGTGCTACTCTCTGGAGCCAGGCCAGGCGCAGCCCAGTGGGAGTGCAGACACAACACTAACTATTGCAGATTCACAGGAGAAATGTAGTTGCCATTAGACTGTGGGCTGATAAACACCTAGATTCTGCTGAAGGACTGCAGCATTTCTAGATGCTCATTAAAAATGCAGAATTTCAGGCTCTACCCCAGACCTCCCGAGCCAAATTACAGGTCACGTGTGTGTCTGTGTGTGTGTGTGTGTGTGTGTGTGTGTGTGTGTGTGTGTGTGCGCGCGCGTGTCAAAGTCTGGGAGCAAGTGTTTTAGCATACTCATGTTTAGCATGCCACACACAGATGTGTATGCAATCACTCCAGCAGGAGTTTTTGAAATGGTAGGAAGAGGAAGCATCAGACAGAATGATGTCACCACTTACTGGGCTTGTGACTCTGGGTAAGTTATGTAACCTTCTCTAAGTCTGGGGATATTCAACTATAAAGAAGAGGTTAGGTCACAATTTCTCAGAGTGGCATCAAAAGAAATGTCAAGACCAGCTGGGCAGAGGAAGAGGAAGTGGGTGTTGAATGGGGTCAGCCAGAATGAAGGGGTGGCCCGCTGGAGGCTACGCCACCTGCTGGTGAAACTGTGTGCTTGCGAGAGCCGATGTTCAGGAAACGAGTTAAAACTTGAGTTTGTGTTTTACTGTCTTTTTGTCTTTAAATTCCTACCATTTGGGGAACTATACACTATAAGTAAAGGGCATATGAAGACAGAGGTGCCATGAGGGCACACAAGGGAGTTAATGAAAAAGTTCTTATGAGAAAACTGACTTAGAAAAATAAACCTGTGGAACATCTCTGACAGTTACTCTTGTGTCAAATAAATCGATATTTTCTTCTATTCTAAGTCCATAATTTTTAAAAATCCAGTTTGCTACATTCTAATGATTTTTTTAAAAATTAATAGAGGATATTATCTTTTCGAGACAGAATAATGGTTTAATCAAAATGTTCCTGATTTCTTTGATTTATTGATATAATTTCAAAAGTGAAGGAATGAATACAGGATTCATCTATTCTAACATTGATTAGATAGAACAAAATGTAAAACTTATTGTATTAGAGAGGTTGTTTGAGCAGGTCCCCTGCAGAGGGGTTTCCTTTAGTCACTCCTTTGTCCAAAGGTGGGCATCCCCAGTGTGTCTGGATAAGGGCACTGCAGAAGTGTCCTGGGGGTTTAAAATACAATAATGTGCTATATTTTTTTTGGCGGCATTACTTAGTTCTACTGGAATATCACTGTTGGGATATGCAATTCTTTCTTTCCTAACAAAACAGTCTCACAAAATGAAGTTATATGTATTTGAGCAGCCCTTGACAATCCTGTACAAAAACAAAAACAAAAACAAACCTCAAAATGTGACTGCGGAACACTGGAAGCTACATGCAAAAAGAAAAACAACGTCTCATGACTTAAAGCAGTTTGCAATTTTGAAAAGCTTCATTCTGATTTTGGCAAATCATCATATCTTCTTTACTCTCTGGAAAAAAACAAAACCCAGAACATAAAAATGATTCAGATAAAAATGTTCTACCAAAAGCCAGAAGAATCAAGGCAAGATTTAGAACCCATATTTCAAAGAAAGTAAGGGGAATCACAGAAATCTAAAACAATGCATAATTCATGACAAAGCTTGGCATATTTGAAATGTCCTTGAATTTTAATTGGATGCCCAGATAGGAGCTTCTATAAATTCTGTTCTGTAATGGAGCTATGGAGAATTTTTATATTTGTATAATAATTTAGATTGCCTCTGCAAAATAAAAGCACAGATTGAGAATTTCTTAATGAAAAATGGATGCTCCTGTTTGAAAGAGGACCCAGAAAGTCAGTAGTCCCTGACCAGCAAGGCTTGTGTGGGTTTTGTTTGTTTGATTTTTTGGTTTTAATGTGTATATGGGTGTTATGCCTACCTGTCCGCATCATGCCCTAGCAGGCCAGAAGAGGGCATCATGGAACTGGAGTTACAGTTGTGCATGACCACGTGGGTGCTGAGAACCGAACCCAAGTCCTTCAACAGCAGCAAGTGCTTTTTAACCACTAAACCATCTCTCCCACTCTTCCCATGTATTCTTGTTGTTTTCGATCATTGATCCAAAAGCAGAAAAGTTGCGTCTCAGTGAAGACAACAAAACCGTTCATGTGGGCTTAGAGCTGGCTTAGCCAGCACTGCCACTTATGATTCATTGTTGCCAACAGCTTCATTGTACCTGTCACTTCACCTCCAAAATATGTGGACTTACCGTCATCTCTTAGAAGGTTACCTCTGGGTTCAAACTGTTCTGCTTCGCTAAGTATTTTGGATAGAGTCATATGAGCAGCAGAGTGCAGGCAGAAAGCTGCAAACAGCAAAGAGGAATAAAGAGGAATCTACTCTAAGGAAGGACAGACCTGAAGGTCTGCCTTGTCAGTGACTGGACTATGTGTCTTCTGAGGACTATACAATGTCAAAATTCTATTTTCATTTGAGTGGCATATGTTTATAATGGCTTTCATGAAAATGATTGACAGAAATCAAAGACAAATAATTATATGAGCTTAAAATTATACTGCCTTGGACAGATACTTGCTAATAATATTGGTAGATGCTATTATTTTCCTTTATGACAATAAAGACACATCTATTATTAGCGTTCTTCTGTTTGTTCATTTTAAGTCAAGGTAAATAAAATTCCTTCTAAAATATAATCTCAATCCAAAGACTGAGTCAAGTATGCCTCACTGTTTGGGATCCTAACTGCTACAGATTGCTAGCACTGCCATAACAAAGCATCACAAGCTGTTGGTTCAAAATAGCACAAAAATATCCTTTCCTGGTCCAGGAGGCTCAGCATCTGAAATAGGTTGTTGGTCAGGCTCCGTTCTTACCTTAGACTCAGGTGGAGACCCATCTTCGACTCTTCTTTCTCCTCACAGTTATTGGCAACTCTCTGGGTTCTGTGATGCAGCGCCTCATACGTTTGACCCATCTCTGCTGTCTGTCTTCACACAGCCTTCTACTTCTTGTCTCCAGTTCCAGATTTCCCTCTTCTTTGTAAGACACCAGTCACTGGATCGAGAGAGACCCTCCACCATCTTGTATGGCCTTATCTTACTTTGATCGTATCTACAAATGCGATCTACAAATAAGGTCACATTTTGAGGTTCCAGAAGTTAGGACACATTTCCACCCATAACAGTGGTTGGGAATGGTCATCCATTTCCTCCCACATATGCAAGTAGCTAGCCATTTTCCATGCAGTAGTGGTACAGCATTAGTGAGAGTCACATCTTAAGCACTTTGGGGAAGATTCTGTGCTGCCTTGCCTCACAGCTGCAAGCTCTGACATTTTGTTTTTCTACCCATCATCCACCCTTTTTGGATAACAGCCTTGAGCATGTCCCTTAGGTTTATTTCTTTATTCTTGTTCTCATGAAGGAAGCTCCAGGGATAATGATGAGGCAGCATGGCAAACATGGTCTCCACATCCCACAGACTAAAAAATTCTTCAGAGTGTGTGTAGGACTGAATCACCCCGTAGATAGCTGGCTCTGACATATGCTTGAATCCTGAGGGAAAAACTACCTTGTTTCTATTTTCCTAATCCAGCAGTGTCAGCTCACATAGATTGTTCACAGCAGATAATTTATTAGGAAACTGTATTATGCTTATACTAAAATAACAATCAAAACACTAACATATGAAATACAACACACAAGACATTTGCTTGCCATTGTTCATTCTTCTCTACAGTGCATGCTGAAGGCACAAAAATGTACATGGGGGGAGTGCTGAGCAAGACATGTGGATTTTAAAAGCATAAACACAATTGGTATGAGAGATTCGTTCACATTTGTGTGTGTCCATAAAATATTGCAACCTCAAAAAGCAGATGAATTTTACGTTAAAAGCATTATTATACTTAATCACTATAAAGAAGTGTCTCTCCCTCTCTCCCCTCAGTGAAAATTGGAAACATTATTTTCTCTTGTCTCACAATTCCTTCCTTGTATATTTAATTCTATTTTATGTTAGAGGAAGCTTCTTGCGCACACTTGTCTGATTTCTGGTCCATAAACACATTGAGGGCAAAGGATGAGTTTGATTTATATTTGTATTCCTAGGATTTAATTTAGTGCTTAATTTACATTTTTAAAGTTAATTAATGACTGAGAGAACAATAAATAAATGGTAAGAAATCTCACTGATAAGTGCTGTCCTGTGCCACATTGAATCAAGGATGGCCACGCCTCCTTCCCCCTATCGTTTGCTCTCACACTGCTCCTGCCCTTTCTCCTTCAGTGTTTCCTTAGCTTTACAGGGGTAGTAAAGCTGACTTGTTTCAGGCTCACCTGAAAACAGTGCTTATCCTCAACTTCGTGTGAAGCCATGAATCCTTGTGTTCACAGCCTTTCACTGCAACAAGAAGCTTCCCTGATAAATGTTGTGAGTTGCATTTGTCTATAGGCAGAAACATAGATACTTAGAAGGCAGTTTGGTGCTATCAGCTTAGCTAAATAATCAGCTTAGTTACCCCCAGGACCTATGATCTCCACAGCCATGGGCTTTTGACTTGGTTTACAGAATCAACATGGATCCTCACCCGTGGAATAGGCCTAGAATCTAATCAAAGAGTAGTTGGTTATCCCTATAACACCTGTGCCACTACTCCCCGGGTGGGCACATCTTGCCTGAAAGGTTGATATTATAGTGTTTAGGGTTTCACTTCTGGATAAGACTACTAATGCCTCCCCCCACTCCCCACGTAGCCTACATAGCACCTTTGGGCACTATGAAAACTAACCAGTATCTGGAAGTTTCCAGTTCAACTCCAGCTTGATTTCTCTATTCCTTGCCACTTAGATGTATCATGTTTTAAACTATAGGGTTTTATCATTTCATTGTAGTGGGCAATCAAAAGGAATAAAAAAGATCCTGTACTCTCTTGGGGACCTCTTAGTTCTTTCTGGCCAATATCTTTTATGGAAGTAGCCCACACCTAGTACTAGGATTTTTGCTTCTATGAGCATGCAGAGCATCTCTCTTTAAGTGTTTTTTGAATTTTCCTTATATTTTTAAATTGGGTTATAGGCAGTATGTTTCCATGTGGTTTTTCATACACATTTCTTTTTGGCTACCCATCCTCTCCCCACTTCCTCATCTCTCCAATACTCCATCCCCTCCCTGCTTTTGCCTATATGTCCCCTGTGATCTTCTCCACTTTATTTTATCTGCATTCTACTATCCCTCCTCTTTAGAACATTGATGGCCCCCTTCTAATCTCCTCACTTCCACCAGTCTCCAAGTTAAACACACAAAACAGAAGGTTCAAAGCTAGGATTCACATCTGAGAGAGAACGTGGTGTGTTTCTGGCTTAAGTGACCTCACCAAGTAGTATTTTCTTCCAGTTCCGTCCATTTACCGGAACATTTAATAATTTCATTTTAAAATTTTTGTTATTTTTATTTGTGTGTGTGTGTGTGTGTGTGTGTGTGTGTGTGTGTGTGTGTGTGTTCACATGCATGTTGTTCCTGTGGAGGTCTGAAGAGGGCATCAGATCCTATGTAGCCTAGAGTTACAGACAATTATGAGTCACCTATGTAGGTACTGGGACCTGAACTCTAGTTTTTTGAAAAAGTAGCAAGTACCTGCTGAGCTCTCTCTCCAGATCCCAGGTTCATTTTTATTTGTAGCTGGATAAAATTCCATTGTATGTATGTATGTATAAATGTATGTATGTATGTATGTATGACTTTTTCATTATCCATACATCAGTTTATGAATCTCTAGGTTAGTTCCATTTCCTATCTATTATGGACAGAGCAGCAATGAACATAGATATGCAAGCATTCTCTCTCAAATCCATGATCTTTTCTATTTTATTATTATTATTTCACACACACACACACACACACACACACACACACACACGTATGTAAATACAGAATCCTGCTGAGTCCATATGTATTAGTGTTGCCCATATGTATATGTGTTTAGGGCTGACCTCTGGAGACTAGATAACCTAGTGGGGGTTCAGCATTGGAGAAGACTGGTTTCCTTCCTCAGTAGCCATCTGTTGCCTATAGCTCTCCTTCCCTGAGTAGGACCTTGTGAGATTTGCTGCTCCACATTGACATGGTAGCTGGTGTTGTCCTTGTGCAGATCTGTTTGAGATTTCATAGGTGTAGATTTCCTGTCATCTGTGGAAAACACCATCTCACAGGTGGTGCCCTGGTCCTCAGGCTCTAACAGTCTTTCCTGGCCCCCTTCCCTGAGCTTCCCTGAGCTGTAGATGTAGGAGTTTGTTATAGATGAACACTTTTAAAAGTATTTACTATTTGTTTGTTTTTGTTTTGCTTTGCTTTAAGAACTCTCTAACTCCATAGCCCATTTTTAATTATTTAGTTTGTTTTCATGGAGGTTAATGGTTTTGTTTTTGTATAATCTAGACACTAATATTATATCAGATTTATAGCTGTCAAAGATTCTCTCCCATATGTGGGCTGCCTCTTCACTTAAATGACAGTTTTCTTCATTGTACAAAGGCTTTTTAGTTTCATTAAATGCCACCTGTCAACAGCTGGTTTTACATTCTAAGCTACCAGAGTCTTGATCAGAAAGTCTGTCTCTTTGCCTTTGTTGACATTTACTCCTTAAGTTTTCCTCTAGCTGTTCTATAGTAGCAAGTCTCTTTTAGAATACATACTTATTTTTTTTTAGTTTATGTGTATGTGTGAATGATTGCATGTACGTACGTACGTGCGTGCACCTCATGTGTGTCTGGCACCCATGGAGGTCTGGAGTTATAGACTATTGTGAGCCACCACACAGACAGTGGGAACTGAGCCCAGGTCCTCTGCAAGAGCAGCAAAGGCTCTTAATCCTGAGCCATTTCTCCAGGCCCCAAGAGTAACATGTCTTACACTGAGGTCCTTGTTCCTTCTGGAGTAGCATTTTGTGCAGCGTGAGAGATGAGAGCCCAGTTTCTTTCTTCTGCAAGTTGAAATCGAAGTTTCCCAGCACATTGGTTGAAGATGCTGTCTTCTACTTCCATTGTGTATATTCTGGTAACTTTGTCAGAAACCAGGTAGCTCTCTGTTCCATTCCTACATTTCCAGGCACTTCCTAAAATCCCAGTTAGCAAACCAGTTTCCAAATCTCACTGGCCACACTTGTTCACTGACTTCCAGTAAGTTTCATTGTGTATGCAGAGGCTGCAGGCACTGTTCGGGCTTTAGAAGGCCCTTTCTATGTGCATCCAGCAGCCGAGACTATACTGGCTGACAACAGAGTCCAGCACAGCCTTGGGTGTGATCAGTAGACCCACAATCTCAACAGAAGCTGCTCCCATCCAACAGCTGAAGCGAAGCCTGTGCTTCCAGCCTTCTGCTGCAGCCTTGGAGACATTTCCAGTGTGAGACTCATGCAAACACAGAGCAGACATGGCCAGGCACTCTTTGCAGTAATGAAGCAACCATCAACATGACAAGTCCACCTCAAAGGAGAATGTGATGGGATTTATAGGGTCCAATTACTCAAAAATAAGATGAAAGCAATTTGCTAACGGATACAAATTTGGTTAACATCTGATAAGACAGTAAATCCCACCTCTTGGTGCTAACTTTTCAACTGTGCAAAAAAATGACTTATATTCTTATCAGAAATGAAATCTACAAGGTTAATTAATGTGAGTGCATAACATACGCTTATACCAAGTCTGAACTAAATGCATCGCTCCAAGTTTCCCTGGGTGGATCTGTTACTTCTTAAAACAATAAAAAACACACTGCCCTACTTTTCTTCCACAGTTAAAAATTTTGGCTAATGATTTTGAACAAAAATAAAAAAAAACAATGTCACTGTTATGCAAGTGCAGCTTTGGGACAAATCTCCAATCCAGAAAGCAGACCTCCAGTGAGTCACAGAGGGCTGCCTATGTGTTCACCCTGTGGCCTTGATGATCGAGGCAGTGGCAGGTGCCACTACTATTTTGGTCTTATTTTGCTCAAACAACCAAGTAGAACAGATAGAAATTCAAGCTCTCTCCTCATTGTTTGACCCATTTTCACAGCTCACAGTCTTAGGCAATGGTCTCTGTCTATTTGACTTAGTCTTGGGACACCTTGCAGTGCCATTTATTAAGTGATCAGAGTGACAGGAAAGGACCCATCAGTCGTTTGGTGGTTTTGCTGTCTTTGGGAGTCTACTGTCAAGCCCCATCTGCAGCTGGACTGGGCTGTGGAATGCCAAGGAAGGTAGTGTCAGCCAGGCAGCAAGTGCTGCTCTCCCCCTCCACACAGCAAAACCTGGGCACAGAAAGGCCAACCCCGGGACATCCTTGTTTGCCTAAACAAGAAAGAGGGCAGTTCACTCTGTGTTAAAAAGAGTAATGAAAACACTTCACTCCATTTGAGTTCAGGAGGGCCAACTCAATGTGGGCATGAAGAAATGAGCTGAATTCTCAAAACCCCTGGAAGTTCTGAGCCACAGCAGAGAATACTGACCATTCTTTTCCTCAGCAGCAGCCATTTCCACACCTTTGAAGTCATTAGCATTTTACCTATCATCTGATACTGATGACTTTTCAGATCTTCTGTCAATCCAGCCTCCAAGAGTGAGTACATTTTAAACTGAGACCCCATGTTATAAATGAACGGCCTCACTACAAGACGTCACCAGTCTTGTTCCTGGCAGTCCTGTCACTCAATGAACTTGGGATTTCCAGTTGAGAGATTTTGTGGCAGGTACTTCATTTTGTATGCACAGTTTAAAAATATTTGTGAGTTTGGAATGTTTTATATCTTTTCATACATTTTAACTGTACACACTCACAGGACTCAGTATGGCCATTTCCATACAAGTTCTGTGGTAGTTTGAATGTAATTATCCCCCATAATCTCATGAGTAGCACTATTAGGAGGTGTGGCTTTGTTGGAGTGGGTATGTTCTTGTTGGAGGAAGTGTGTCACTGTGGGGGCAAGCTTTGAGGTTTCCTATGCTCAGGATACCACCCAGTGTCTCAGTCAACTTTCTGTTGCCTGCAAGATGTAGGACTCTCATCTACTTCTCCAGCACCATGTCTGCCTGCACGATGCCATGCTCCTTGCCATGATGATAATGAACTAAACCTCTGAACTGTAAGACAGCCCCAATTAAATGTTTTCATTTATAAGAGTTGCTGTGGTCATGGTGTCTCTTCACAGCAATAAAAACCCAAACTAAGACCAGTACACAATGAGCACTGACCACAACCCATGATGCTCTTATCTTCCTCCCTCCCTTCCTTCCTCCCTAGCTTCCTTCCTTCCTCCCTCCCTTCCTTCCTCTTTCTCTTCCTTCCCCGTCTTTCTCTCATTCATTCATTCATTCATTCATTCTCTCTCCCCACCTCGCAACTTGTGTACAGCCCAAGCTGGCTTCAAACTCATCATTCTTTACTTCAGCCTCCTGAATGCCCCGGGCTGGGACCATAGGTGTGCTCTACTGTGGCCATGCTTTTTCTGAGGAGCATCTTTTCAAGATATTTCTTCATTTTATGTTGGGGTTACTTATATTTTTTTATTGTGAACTTTATTTTGAGTTCTTTAATTTGAATACTAGCCCTCTTCCAGAAGACTGTTCTACAGCAGTTAGTTGGTAATTTGTATGAATGAATAGTTGCTTAATCCTCTGAGCTATTTTGTAGCTCAACTCTGATATTCTTTGTTGGGTTTTTAGTATGGGTGGCCATCAGTGAGTATAGGATACTAAAACCACCTACAAATACTGTGTAGAGGCTTGGCTTATCTTTTCCTTTTTGTTTATTGTGTTCATTTTCTAAAATTGACTAATCTAAAATAAGATGTGGGCTGGAGAGATGGCTCAGAGGTTAAGAGCAGTGGCTGCTCTTCCAGAGGTCCTGAGTTCAATTCCCAGCAACCACATGGTGACTCGCAACCACCTGTAATGATATCTGGTGCCCTCTTCTGGCCTGCAGGGACACATGCAGGCAGAATACTGTACACATAATAAATAAATCTTTAAAAAAAATAAAATAAGATGCATATGGATTTACATTCATTTTTATAATTCATAATTATAATAATTCATTCTTTTTATAATTTAGTGTGAGTGTGTGTGTGTATGTGTATGTGTGTGTGTGTGTGTGTGTGTGTCTGTGTGTGTCTGTGTGTCTGTGTGTCTGTGTGTTTGTGTGTGGTGTATGAGCATGTACATTGGAGCACAGTACCTGTTGTATTGAAGTCACTGCCTCTTCAGGTCACACAAGAGTAGGAGCACTCTAGCAGCTCAGGCAGGTGTGGTGGAGACTGTTGTAAAATATTATTTTATCTAGGCAAAGATGTGTTACATTAGTTTATGCTGCAGAGTATTACTTTAACTGTGTAAAGGTGTATTACATTTGTTTATGCTGCATTTGTTTAATTATGTAAAGATGTGTTGCATCTGTTTCACTCTCCTTGCCTAAGGCACCTAATTGGTCTAATAAAAATCTGAATGGCCAATAGCTAAGAAAAGAAAGGATAGGCAGGGCTGGTGGGCAGAAAGAATAAATAGGAGGAGAAATCTAGGCTCAGGAAGAAGAACAGAAAGAACAAGAGAAGGAGGAGAGAAGGAGGGACATGCCCTGGGCAATAAACCAGGGAGATGCCAGACAGACAGACATAGAAAAGTGTAGAAGTAAGTTATACAGAAGTAAGAAAGGTAACAAGCCCTAAGGCAAAAGGTGGATAAAGAGAAACAGGTTAATTTAAGTTAAAAGAGCTAACCAGAAATGTGCCTAAGCTAGGCCGAGCATTCAAAACTAATAATAAGTCTCTGTGTCATGATTTGGGAGCTGGTTGGTGGCCCCAAAGAAAACACTTGGTACAGGAGACATCAGAGTATGTGGGGTTCTCATTGTGCAGTTACTCCTACAGTCGAAGTAGAGCCCCTGTTAAGTTATGAGGTGACCCTGTGGACTAAGCTGAGCAGGGTATGTATGTCTCTATTTCCCCTTCTCAGGGAGATCCATAGATCCCCTCCTTGAGCCCTCTTTGTTACTTAGCCTCTCTGAGTCTGTGGATTATAGCATGATTATCCTTTACTTTACAGCTAGTATCTACTTAAAATTGAGGACATACCATGTTTGCCTTTCTGGGTCTGCATTAACTCACTGAGGATGATTTTTTTTTCTAGTTCCACCCATTTGCCTGCAAATTTCATGATGTCATTTTTTTAACAGCTGAGTAATACTCCATTGTGTAAATGTACCACAATTTCTTTATCTATTCTTTGGTTGAGGGACATCTAGGTTGTTTCCAGTTTCTGGCTATTATGAGTAAAGCTGCTATGAACATAGTTGAGCGAGTGTCCTTGTGGTTGGGTGGAGCATCCTTTGGGTTTATGCCCAGGAGTGGTACAGCTGTGTCTTGAGATGGCTGTAATTGGGGGGGGGGGTGCATTTCAGTGGCTAGGTAGAAACCTAGTGCAATGGAAACTCCGGAATCTACAAGGGTGACCCTAGTGAGGACTCCTAGTTATGAGGGATACAAAATCTGAACCAGCCATCTTCTGTAACCAGATAAGGCTTCCACTGCGGGGATTGGGACTCTAACCCAGTCACAAAATCTTTGGCCTACTATTTGTCCTGCCTGCAAGATGTGCTGGAGTAAACGATGGAACAGAACTTGTGGGAGTGGCTAAGCAATGACTGGTCCAAGTTGAGACCCGTGGCACAAGAAGGAGCCCATGCCTGACACTGCCTGGAAGGCCAGGAACCAAAGGCTGGATAGCCCAGAGACCTAAGATAGAATCAAACACAGCCAGCATGTACATAAATAAATAATTTAAAAAAATAAAAGAAGTCAATGAAGTGATTCCTAATGATACTCTGCTGTACTTATAGACTGGATAATCATCATTAGAGAGGCTTCATCCAGCCACTAATGGGATCAAATGCAGAGACCCACAGCCAAACATTAGCAGAGCTCCAGGAATCCTGCAGAAGATGGGGAGGAAGGATTGTAGGAACCAGAGGGGTCAAGGACACTACAAGAAAACAGCCTACAGAATCAACTAAACAGGGCTCATAGGGGCTCACAGAGACTGAACCAACAATCAGGGAGCTTGTATGGGGCTCACGTAGGTCCTCTGCATATATGTTACAGTTGGGCAGCCTGGTGTTCTTGTGGGACTAACAGTGGGAGCATGGGCTGTTTCTGAGTCTTTTGCCTTTCCTCCTACTGGGTTGCCTCATCCAGCCTTAATAAGAGGCTATGTGCCTATTCTTATTACAACTTGATATGCCATGTTTGGTTGATATCTCTGAGAGGCCTGCCCTTTTCTGAGAGGGAAACCTGGTGTGGGGGGCGAGGAGTGGAACTGGAGGAGAGAGGAAGCTGAGGGAAGGACTAGGGAGAGAGAAGGGAGGGGAAACTTTGGTCAGGATGAATTATATGAGAGAGAGAACAGTGTAGATTTTCATTACAATTTATCAGTGTAAAATCAGGTAACCAGGGTTGAAATAGATTGATTTAACTTTTAAGAAAAATAGTTTAGTTAAGTATAAGATATTTTTTTCCTAAGAGAGGGCAAAGATGTCCTCCATGTCTACCACACTAAAAGCTACCTGAAAATGAAGCACATAGCCAGGGACTGAATGACTGAAGTGTCTTCTTCCTGACTAGGAACTCAGAGCTCTCCCAGAACTGAGTCACTTCCCCTGGAGTCCATGGAGACAGACATTTAACAAAAGTTTCCCTGTCACTTACAATAGCCTTTGATATGCAAAACTTCTAAAGGAGGGTTGCAAGCCAATTTAAATAAAGAGTTAAAAGACTTTCCAAATAAAGCTAAAGAGCCCTTTCTGGTTTTGAAGTTAAATATATATTTTAATCAACTTGGGAGACAGAGGCAGGCATATTCTCTGTGAGTTCAAAGGCCAGCCTGGTCTGCAGAGTGAGTTCCAGGACAGCCAGGGCTGTTACACAGAAAAACCCTGTCTGGAAAAAATCAAACAAATAAACAAAAAATCCTTGTGGGTTTTGGGTGGCTCCAACAGAAATTTGCTGGTTGGAAAATGTACCAAAGCCTGTGATCCAAGAACAGCTCACCACAAGGGAGAGGGAGGAAGACTGGACCCACACATGCATGTGGAGAGATTGGCTTCACCATGACACCTTGCTAAGCCTAGGAAATTTGTCCTGGTTTTCTACCAAGAGTCATCTTTGCAGGAATTAATGGCTGCCCTCAAAAGTATAAACTAAAATATATCATCAGTCTTTTAAGAATAATTGTTCTGCATTTATTTATTCATTCATTCATTCATTTGGGGGATACACCTCTGCAGAGAGGGTCGGAGGACAATTTGTGGGAACTGGTTCTCTACTTCCACCATATGGATCTTGGAGATCAAATTCCAGTTGCCAGGCTTGGCAGGTAGTCCCTCTGCCCAGTGAACCTTTGAAACAGCCCCAGTGCACACTCAAGTGTGGAGCCTCACTGCAGCCCTGGCCAGCCAGGATGTCACTGTAGCTGGTGTTGTCCAGGACAACAGGGCTGCTGGACTAGCTACATCCTCTCTCCTTTTTGCTTAGTGTTTTGAAAACATGTTGCCCTGTGGATGGAAGAAGGTCCTGGAATCTTCTAGAACTCATCAGTGAACAGATGCAAAGCCGGACAGCTGATTGGAAAGTCAAACTACAACCCCACTTAAGAAGCATCTCTGGCCAGGCGGTGGTGGTGCACGCCTTTAATCCCAGCACTCGGGAGGCAGAGCCAGGCAAAGCTCTGTGAATTTGAGGCCAGCCTGGGCTACCAAGTGAGTTCCAGGAAAGGCGCAAAGCTACACAGAGAAACCCTGTCTTGAAAAACCAAAAAAAAAAAAAAAAAAAGCATCTCTGTGTCTGAGTGTGTGCGGCTTACACTGGCAACCTGGACCATGCAATTACACAGATCATCTTCAGCCAGTGATGCTCAGCTGATTATGACACTTGAATACAGGAAGGGAGGCAGAATTTGCCTGGAAAGAGAATAAAAGTTTACTTAAATAAGGCAACAGAGAGAAAATCTGGGAATTCCTAAAGAATTGGTACAGAATATGGTTATCTTACCCAAGAATAAGTATGGAAGGAAGACATCCACACATAGTATGCCAGGCAGCAGAAGCCCACAAACAAAACAGACAGCATCCATACTAAGCATCTATTCCAAGGTTGAACCAGTGGCAGAAAGGAAGTGACTGGGGTCTGGGATGTTGTGGCCCCATGGTCATGTTTGTGTTGCCTTCCATTCTCAAAGTGGGGGAGGTGAGACACGGAATAACTATTAAATGTTCAGAACAGCAGACAACACTAACCTGGACTCCAGTGAGCACTACAAATATGCCAGGAAAGTTGATAAAAGGCCTGTCTATCCTGATATGGGGGCAGAATTCTGTGGCTTTTATCTGGTCTGAAGAGAAGATTGACTGCACAACCCACACTGAGGAGAATGTTGATTTTAGGATTCTCCGGAAGAAGGCTAGGAGCTATGAGGGAGAGTACCACTAGGGGACAGTTTCAGAGTCACAAGGAAGGGAGGGAGGGAGGGAGGGAGAGAGGGAAAAACACTCTTTTTCTGCTGAGTGACAACATGATTCTTAGAGCAAGTTGATGAGTCCTGACATTCCAGTTTGCAAGCTCCTTAGCCATCAAATGTTTCATCTAAAGATTTTAGTGATGCTGGCAAGCCAGGAAAGGGCAGCATGTGTCTTTAAGAAGCTCCAGGGCATCTACTGTGAACTCTCAGGGCTCCAGCCCCTCCCTGATCTGCAGTGGCTCTCTGTAATCTTTTGGCTCTAAGCTTCACATTTCATAAGGCAGGCACGAAAAGGCAAACACTGTATCACCTCACTCCTATATGAAATCTAAAAGTTTTGATCTCCTGGAAGCTGCAGGCAGAACTGTCACGAACAAACAAGTTTTGATATCTTCTGGGTCGGCAGGGTGATATAATTAGCAATAATGTAATATATATACCAAAGTGGAAGGGAGGATCTTGAAAGAACTTAATATAAATAACAAAGGTTTAATGTGGTGTATATGTTAATTAGCCTCAGTTGACCCTTCTACACTATATTCATAAATCCAAACATCGTATTATAACTCCTATGTATAAATATTGTGTGCCACTCACAAATAAAATAAGCTTTAAAGTTTATAAAGATGGTAATGAAGCTGTTGTCTTCATAGAGTTGCTAGGAAGTAAGACATGTAAAGTATCACACTGATAGTTAATTCTAGAATTGTCGACTGCTCTGCGTTATTTTCATCATCAGAGATAGCACAGACTTGCTATGTCATCTGGAGAAATCTAGCACAATCAAGTTGTTTCCAATGAACTTTTCTGCAAATTTCAGTTTGTGCTGAAAGATACCATCTCTTTCTGAAAGTAGCTTTTCTTAGAGGCAACTTGTAAGTCACCTATGCCTCTGTCAGTTAGCTCAGATCCACGGGTGTTGTCAATGAAAATGCATCAGTAAGCTCAGATCCATGGGCATTGTCTTATGAAGATGCATCAGTAAGATCAGATCCACGGGCATTGTCCTGTGAAGATGCATCAGTAAGCTCAGATCCATGGGTGCTGTCTTATGAAGATGCATCAGTTGTCAGACGCAAGCACGTTCATAGCCCTTCCTCTTCTGCCTTCTTCCTGTTTCCCACCTTTCCTTCCCTGCCTCCGTGTTTCCTCTCTGTGTCTCTCCCACCCTGTCCATTTTCTTTCCTTCGTTCCTCCATTCCTTCCTCCCTCCCTCCCTTCCTTCCTTCCTTCCTTCCTTCCTTCCTTCCTTCCTTCCTTCCTTCCTTCCTTCCTTTAAGCTCTGAACTCCCCAACTCCCTCTTCCCCTCCAAGATCTACATTTCCCCAGGTGTCAGTTCTGTAGTGTGCTGATCTCTAGAACAGAGGAATCTCACTAGATAGAAGCCCCAGAGTCTGTTTCAACCTCAGATTGCCCTTGACTGGTTTTGAACTCTTAAGGCACTGGGAGAACAAGCCAGAATCAAGCTGGACCAGGTGTAGAGCCGAATAGTCAGTGAAGACTTTCTCAGGCCTCCAGGGCAGGGAACCCAAATTCAAACTCCACTCTCATGACTAGGTGCTGATTCCCGACCCAGTATTAACAGTGAAATAAGTCACCATTTACTGAGCATTGTTCTGTGTTACATGCTGTTCAAAACAATTTTCCTAACATTATCTCATTTCATTCTTCCAAATGTGACTCAGAGACCACTTATATTATTGTCAGCTCCATTTTAAGTTTTAAAGAAGGAGTGAGATGAGCGTGATTGCAGAGTCTCACAAATACCAAGGAGTCAGGTTTGAATCCAAGTTTGTTTAACCCCAAAGCCACTCCAGCACTGTCTCATCCTGGGGGCTGCCTACACGTGGAACTCCCTTTGAGCTTTGCTTTTGGCCTTGTGTCCTAATTACTGCAACAGCTGTATAGACGGCTTCATCCCACCTGACACTCCTTCTGTGTGCTGTTTGCTCCTCCACAGGTGCATGGGGCCTCCTCCTCAAGAGGTCACTGGTGAAGAGTGGAATGGGCACGAGGCTTGAAGCCAGTGTGCCCCATAGTCTGGTAGGCACTCCTCTACATTCTCTCTACAAGCAGAAGCTATTCCAGAGCACCAGGCTGCAGGGCTGAGAAATGTGGTTGGAACTTGGACAGGGGACAAAAGACAAGTGAGGACTCACTCCACCATGGCCGTTCCCCCAAGAAGACAGTTCAGTCTATCTCTCTAATGCTCTCAGAGGTTTTTTCCTGAGGTTCACTCAGGTCATTTCACTGGTTGGAAACACAGACAGGCAAAATGTGCTGGCGCCAGATTTTCAGTGGGAACCTACTGCTGTGGCAGGTTCTGATCTAACTCTGAACTAACGTTGACCTTTCACCCTTACAATCCAGCCATCTGCCATCTCCAAGAGTAAACAAAGCCTCCAACTACAGTGGTCTGAAGCAAACTCAAGAAAAGGCAAGGCAAAAGGTTGACATGTTCTCCTTTGTGTAGAGGCAATACCACATTCCCTTTGTTGGTATGTATAGTGTTATGCCCAAATCACTCCCAGAGAGACCACCAAAGACCAAGGTAGTCCAGAATGCAACAGCAAGGTTTATTGTAGGCACGCAGTACAAGCCGGCAGGGAACTCGTCCCAAGCACTCACCACAGCAAGGCAGGGAGGAGTCCCTCTTTCTTTGTGAGGCTAGCTTTTTAAAGGCAAAAACCACAGGCCCTTCAGGGCAGTTGGGGATTTGGCACGGGTGCAACTTGGATTGGTTTATTTTGGGGGGGGAGGTCTCTGTTCTCTTTTTCATCCTTATTTGTCTTGCTTTGTTTTGTCTGAAGTTATACAGTTCACCCTATGAGTCAGGTTACACTGTCCCTGAGTCAAGACATCTCATGGTTTATCAATTACCACTAGATGGCCAGTCATTTTGACTCTGTGCTTTGGAATTTTCCCAGAAGGGGGGTTGAACCACCATCAGCTCTGGGAACGTGAAACTGGCCTGAGTTTTACTGTCAAAGAGTCCCCTTAAACACAAATATGGGGAGGGGTGGTGAGGGTCTAAGTAGGGAAAGGTTGGGGGTGGTCTGTCACTGTTTGTTACGGCACAGGTGTGTGGATTCACTTGGTCCATGGAAAGTAGACTCAGAGGCATCTTAAGAATGAATATAGCTGGGCAGTGGTGGCACAGCCTTTAATCCAAGTGGATCTCTGTGAGTTCCAGGCCAGCCTGGTCTACAGAGCAAGATCCAGGACAGGCACCAAAACTACACAGAGAAACCTTGTCTCAAAAAACAAACAAAAAGAATGAATCTAGCCTTTCATGGCTGCAGGGGTCCAGCCTGGAAGGACTGAAGCACTTTCCCTTCACCCAGGGCATTTTTATTTTCTCTCTATTTACAGTTTAGCCAGTTAATTTCCATACCTTCAAAGCAACCTGAAAGGAGCTCCCAAAGATAAAATGCTAAGTACAAATTCCTTGATTTCTCAGGTACCATGGTTTTTTTGGTTTCTTGAACCAAGTTTTGCATAGGCCTTTGATCCTTGGGAGACTCTCAGACAAGATTCACATAGGGTGATAAAAGAAACAAAAGGTATAAGAGAAACAAAAGGTGCCAGTTAAACAATGAATAGATTAGGGCTAGGTGCTACTCTCTGGAACCAGGCCAAGAGTAGCTCAGCAGGAATGCAGCCACAGTAATCTATTAAGGGTCTGTGTTAGGGTATCATTCTACTCATAATCACTCGTATGCACAGACATGTATGTACAACAATGCTCTGTGAACCATTCTCTGCAGAGTTAGAAAGAAAAAAAGAAAGATGAAAGATATCATCTAAACATGCACCAGAAGACCGGTTAAATATATCCATAAATCAATAGATGGTTAAAAATACAAAGCAGTATGAAGAAGAATGGTGTCAGTTAGGGAAAAGGTTCCCAACATTAGATAATAGATAATTAGATAATAAAAGCATGTTGCAGAATAATTGATTTAATATTATCTTTGTTACTAAAAGTGACAAGTGAAGATGTGTATAGAACTTGAGGAGTGTCACTACAACATTAACAATGAATACATCTGGAATTAGAAGAAAGATTAGAGTGACACAAAGCGGGAATTGTTAGCTTTCTGAGTTTTTGAACAGTTTAAGAATGTATTTGCATGCATGGATTGAATTTCTGTAATGCAATTAATTAGTTTATTGTGAAGTTTTTTTAGTGTTGAAATAAAACAATGTACCACTCATACACTTTAGGTTCAAGTTCACTCAGTACTAGACCTGGTCACTTTCCATGTATTTATTTATTTATTTATTTATTTATTTATTTATTTATTTTTTGGTTTTTTCGAGACAGGGTTTCTCTGTGTAGCTTTGTGCCTTTCCTGGAGCTCACTTGGTAGCCCAGACTGGCCTCGAACTCACAGAGATCCACCTGCCTCTGCCTCCCGAGTGCTGGGATTAAAGGCGTGAGCCACCAACGCCTGGCTTCCATGCTTTTAATAACCAATATTTTCATAATCCCTGATGACCCATCAGATGGATGTGCAGCTTTAAATACTAGAACCCCAGAACTGGGCTTTTGTACTGTTACCAACATTTATTTTGTCATTAATCCCTTTTTTAAAGTTTTCTGTGTGTGATTGTTGGGCCCACGTATATGTATGTGCACTCTAAGTGAGTACATTGCCCCTGTTTTCAGAGGAGGCATCTGATCCCCCTGAAACTTGAGTTACAAATGACTGTGAGCCATCACATAGGTGCCAGGAACCAAAGCCAGGTCCTCTGTGAGAACAGTGGCTGCTCTTAACCACTGAGCCAACTCTCTGCCCACTCCCCTTCTTTCTTAGCAATGCTGTCTTGGTGGTTTGTTTTGTTTGTTGGTAGAATTCTCAAATTTCTTTATTCTGAAGTAAATTTCTGGGTCTTGGTGAGATAAGTTGGTGGAATGCTAAGAATCTTAATAAATTGAAGACTCCTATGGAAACCAGTTCTATTGCCCTTGAGTCCCATGGCTAGTCTTCTACTGCCAAGATCTTTGCCTATTGTCAGTCCTTCCCTCTATGCGTTTATCTAAACAATGCAACAATTTAACGACTGACATTTGTGTCATCTTGGATTGAATAGCAGAACCTGTTGTACAAGGCTATCCTCTGTCCCAAACAACTGTCACCTTGGGGCCTGCCTGCCAAAAACCATCCCAACCGGGCTCAATAACTATTTGCATACCCTCATGGAGAGGCAGAGAGGGTTGCATGACCCTCACTTGAGAATCTGCCTGCTCCCTATCATCCAAGGTACACACGGAAGTCTGCCCCCTAACTATGTGTAGCCTTGGGGAGGGGCTAGAGTACATAAGCTGGGAAGGGTTGGGGGGCATCTATGGAGCTATGGAAAAGCTTCATCCTTGCAGAGTCAAGATCTTTCATTTTTGCTGTTTTGGAAGGAACAGCACATTCCTCTAGGTAACCCCTCACCTAGGCTCTGTAAGCAAGCCCAATAAACTCATTGGTTCCCTAGGGTGAACTTCGGTGGAATCATGCCTTGTTTGTCACTGGGATCTTTGCAGGAGGGGTAGCCCCAACTCCAGCCCAGCAGGCTCAAACAAGGTGACAGGAAGACACTTTTTCTACCCGAATGAGCCAGCACTTGGACTGGAACATCAGCTTCTTGCTATTCCAGAAAATACTCTCCAGTTGATGATGACAGCATGCTGGGAAGCATCTCTCCCAGAAAGTTCTTCCAGAACTGCCTGTGTGGAAGAAAATGTGCTACAGACTAGACAGCCCGGGAACTTTTGTTTTTGGAACAAGGTGTAGCTTAAACTCTCAGAACTGACACATGGTACCAAACAATAGTAACCAGGCAGCAAAAGATGAACACATTCATCTTTTCTTTTTATTAGTGTTGATACTTTCTCCTGGATACCTGATAGTTTAAAACAGTACTAGAATTCTCAAAACCTTTCCACTAGACATTTGTCTGTAAGGTTATGATTAGGAGACACAAGAGGTGGACATTACTCTGGACATCTTAGGGTATATGACAGAATAATATAAATCACCAGTTAGAGACATTTATATCATAATGCCCCTTTCAAAATGTTAAAGAAAAAAAATGGGGTCTGGACACCTCATCTATATGAGGGCAGGTGTTAAAATCCTGTCTGATAGTTTGCATTTCCAAAGACTATGGGAGCAGACATGACCTGACCCTCATTAATCACTCAAGACAATTCTCCACAGGCTCCACCTCTGCTTTTCTGCACCAACCCAGCCACATACACACAGGAGACATGTTGTATCCGAGAGCCTCTTGGACATATCTCTACTGCTTCTTGAGACAAAAGTCACTCTCCAGAACCAATCTAATTCTTCCTTAAACTCTCCAAAGAAAGCCCCATGCTTCTTAGAGGAAATACTTTAAGTTAGTAGAATTAGGAAGGCTATACTACTGCTAGTGTATGATCAACAATCGCATAACTCACTTAGATTGAAATTCTGAGTCACTTTAGAAAGAAAAATTCCATTAACTCTCTCAACAAACTTACAAAGTATTATTGTTGTTCGCCTATTTTACAGATGAGCCAATCATCACTGCTTCCCAGTCTGGTTAGGTAGCACCTTTCAGAGGTGGCCACAGCCGAGCTCAGGCGCTCACATGCTCTGCAGGCCTCCTCAGTGCTCCACTCAACAGTGGAGTCTATTCTGTTCTCATCCTCTGGGAACTGGGAGTGAAATTTGGGTTCTCAGTGAAGTGATGTCAGAAACAAAGTCATAGCAGTGTCATGGGAGACCCTATGGCTTCTGATGATACTACCTGGGAGCAATCTGAAACTTAGCCACCAGTTGTGAGAAAGGGCATCAGTCTGGAGATGCCATGCAGGGGTATTCCAGATTGCACAGAAGTCCCATCCACTGTCACATACAAGAGGGAAAATCCTTCGGGTGCACTCTCCATGTCCAGTCCTACTTCAGACACAGATGCTGATCATTCCTGGAAGTATTCCTGCTTTTTCAAGCTGGAGGGAGAGTGTTGTTGGCATCTCCTAGGTAGAAGCCAAGTTGCTACTAGAACCCTGCAGTACCCATTCCTTTACAGTGTCTGAAGCACTGAGGTGGAAACCTGTTATGTCAGCACTCAGCCTGCAGCTTTTGAGCCACACACACCAATATCAAGCCTATATGACACTGTGTCTGCCAAATCCTTCCCCAACACAGCTTTGTAGGGTGATGTGTTTCACAGCAATAAATAATTGGAGTCATGTGAGTGGAAGAGTTGAGTCACATCAGTAAGTCTCTGTGAGTGAAACTTACACAGTTCCCAAGCCACCAAGACACAGCAACACAAACTATCTAAGTAGCTCTAGCCAAAGCATGGCTGTGATTGGGGGAGGCAGCATAATGTGAAGGAAAAGCTATTACAAGGGAGAAGCAAAAGGGCCTCTCCACACATTCTTCATGTCAAGAAGAGTACTTCCCCTTCCTCCCTTTGCCTGAAAAAAAAATGTGCAGAGACTGTGTCTTCTTGAAAAGTTCCGGGTGAATGTGTCTTATGTGCATGTGTGTATCACACATGTGTGCACTCACAGATGTGCTAGCCTGTGCATGTGGAGGCCAGAAGTCAGCACCTAGTGTCTTCCTCTATTGCTTTTTCCCTTACATTTTGAGTTAGGTGTTGTTGGTTGTTTTTGCTCTTTTTGGGGGCCCACTACCCAGCACCCAAATAAATCACACACAGAGGCCTATTCTTTTTTTTTTTTTTTTTGGTTTTTCGAGACAGGGTTTCTCTGTGTAGCTTTGCGCCTTTCCTGGAACTCGCTTGGTAGCCCAGGCTGGCCTCGAACTCACAGAGATCCACCTGCCTCTGCCTCCCGAGTGCTGGGATTAAAGGCGTGCACCACCACCGCCCGGCGAGGCCTATTCTTAATTATAAATACCAGGCCTTAGCTTGGCTTGTTTCTTGCCAGCTTTTTTAACTTTAAATTATCCCATCTATCTTTTGTCTCTGGATTTTTTCCTTTTCTTACTTCTGTATATCTTACTTTCACTCTTACTCCATGGCTGGCTGGGTGGCTGACTCCTGGCATCCTACTTTCTTTGTTCTCTCGCTCCTTCTTTTCCTCCAAGATTTCTCCTTCTGTTTATTCTCTATGCCTGCCAACCTCACCTATCCTTATGCCTGCCTTGCCATGGACTGTTCAGCTCTTTATTAGATCATGAGGTGTTTTAGACAGGCACAGTGACACAGCTTCACAGAGTTAAACAAATGCAACATAAACAAATGCAACACATCTTTGTATCATTAAACAAATGTTCAATAGTACAAACAAATTTAACACACCCTAAAACAATATTCCACAGCATCAAAGTCTCTCACTGAACCTGGAAGCCAGTGGTTACAAGCCCCAAGAATCCATCTGTCTCTGCCTCCCCAGTTCTGGCACTACAGACATAGACCATCATGCCTGGGGTTTTACTTGATGCCATAGATTAAGCTTAGGCCCTCAGGCTTGTACTGCAAGCACCTTATCAACTCAGCCATCTCCCAAGCCCCGTGAATGTGCTTTAGAGGTTTTTATGTCCAATGGTCCCAAATAATCCTCCCATGATTCCTAGTACCTGAGACTCTATAGAACTGTGCCTAACACACCACAGAAGGATTTCTACCTTACAAGAGCCAGTCCCCAGGAACTCTCTCAACCTGCGTCTCACCTTTGGTTCAGGAGAATTCTTTTAAACATGAACCAGTTTCCCTAGCACTTCACCACTGGAAATGGAGAACACCAGTGATTTTATCCATAGGCATCTAGCCTAAGAAAATAATCTGAAATTTAGAACAAAGATTTATATGCAAAACTGTTTAATGCAGGGTTACTTGTAAGAGTTAAAAATTGGAGGGCCCAAACCCCTTTTGAGGTGACAAGGTAGTGGTAGAATGTTCCAGCAGTCACACTGTGAAGATGTATCTGAGCTGTTCCAGATGGGCCCTCTGATCTTACCTGGTGCATCACCTACTTCTCTATTGCTGTGATAAAAACCATGACCAAGGCAACTTATACAAGACAAAGTTTGGTATAAGTAGAGAAATCAAAGTCCACCTTCAGCACACGCATCCTCCAGCAAGGCCACGCCTTCTAAGCCTCCTGAAATAGCAGAAGAACTATCTGGAACCAAGCATTCAAATGTCTGAGACTATGAGGGGAGGTGTTTCACGTTCAAAGCATCCTACCATATACACAACTTCCCTACAACTGACCTATGCCTGTAAAGGCTATTCCTGTTCTCAAGACTTGCTCTCATTCCCAAGCTTAGACCAAACATATT
This sequence comes from Peromyscus attwateri, assembly GCA_902168425.1. Lineage (NCBI taxonomy): Eukaryota > Metazoa > Chordata > Mammalia > Rodentia > Cricetidae > Peromyscus > Peromyscus attwateri. Next base: position 36,641 of record CABHPP010128007.1, read on the forward strand.
TAACGCTCACTGTATGCCTTTTCATGAACAGTGCTCAGCGTTCAACACTTTTAATGTTCAACATTTCCTTTTCTCTATTCATGGTGATTGTCACCGTCTATCAGACCTAAGCAGAACATGTGGGCAATTCTCCCTTTCCTGCATGTCCCGTATCCAGGTAACTCTCCAAGTCCCGTATCCAGGTAACCCTCCAATGTCTCTCCTCTATCTCTGTTCTCCCTGCATGTCCCATATCCAGGTAACCCTCCAATGTCTCTCCTCTATCTCTGTTCTCCCTGCATGTCCCATATCCAGGTAACTCTCCAATGTCTCTCCTCTAACTCTGTTCTCCCTGTCCTGTCCCAGGTCATGATCACCTGCTGCCTGTTTCACTTCAAGCTTCTAAACACAGATGTATGGAGTTGTTTTTTGTTGTTTTCCCAGAAGGGCCCCTTCAACTCGCCATCATTTGGCCCACACTGTTTGCTGGCTTTTGAAAAGCCATGTGGCCAGGACTCTATTTATCTTATAGTCCCCTCCTAGGCAGTTTACTTCTCCAAACATCTTTGCAATTTTTGCTCCAAACATGCTCATACTTCCTTCTGTTCTCTGCACACACACTTTGCTTTCAGCTAAGGGGCCCCATACCATTGGTTGCCATCACTGTTGTTCACATTCTAATGTTCAGTTTTCCTTCCATCTAAGCTCTTGATATTGCAAAGCTCCCTTGCCTCTGGTCTTCTTACCTACTTTTCCTTCATTGAACTCAAATTAGGAGGCTTTTTAGCTTTTGTTCTTTATTCCTTCTGAAGATTTGCTTTGGATTCTATTTGTTTGGGCCTCAAATTAAAGGGGAAATTTTTGCTGTTATCTTTGGTGCCCCATACATATCAAATGGACAGGTTTCAAAACTGACAGGAGATTTTCTGGGGAAAGGGTGAGGGAAGAGGGGCTGGAAACTGGTACTTCCCATGCCCACTTTGGAGTCAATGGGCAGAAAGGTATTGTGCCCACAAGTAACTGGTGTTGGGGTAATTCCTCAGTTTCTCAAGAAACTAATCCTATTGCCATCAGCCTGGGTCAGGCAAGTGACTGTTCATTTTCATAGGAAGGACATTGGAGGGGACCCATGATGCCCCTAAGAACTCACTGTCCACTGTCCCTGGAATTCATTCCACTGTCATTTAGGCTATCCTTTCTTTCTTTCTTAAATTAGCCCCTACCCCCATCTTCCCAAAACAACCATTCGCATTTGTCTTTTTTGACCTATTTTCACTTGTTCTATCACTTTCATTTCTTTCTGGTGTTACTGGGGTTTCCCAGGTTAACAGGATTAGTAAGGAGAGGAAATAAATGCATCTACTTAATCACACTTTGATCTTCTCATCCCTCTTTTAAATGCTGCTTCTTCACACATAACATTGCATACTAAAATTGGCCTATAATTGGCAATATTTTGAGGCTTTCTAATCTATTCTATGATACCTAGTGATGTTCCAGTAACAGATTTCTAATTATCATGGATTTAAAATATACTTTTATATTTGGCAGTATAATTTTTTTTAATCATAATTCCTCTCTTCAAAAAATCTAACTTTCCTTGGGTGGTTCTTATATTATCTTAGTTTAACTTTAAAATTAAGTTGAGCCAACGTTTTAAACCAATTTGAAATGAAAATGGCTTTCTTTTATTATTCTTTGCCTGCAAGCACTCAGCACTAGTCTTTGTTTATTAAATGCAGTTCTGAATCAATACTGATTAATTCTCCAATCTGTTCACAGGGATTTCACATTTGACTTTAATTTGGAACAAAAAATTTTGACTTATATTTTCTAACATGTTTTGTTAAAAAAAAATGAAATACTTCAGACACTCCCAAAAGTCATTTCATAACTTGAAAATTTATGTTACTAATTTTTTCTAATAGGATTCGTCCTCAATCACATATGTGTTATAGAAACAAAACATGATACCTAAGTTACACTTAGCTACTACATGTAGGCAGAGTTTTCTGTCCTACCAGTCAGCTCTGTCCCACCAGACAGCTCCCAAATATCTACACAGAGAATTACAAATTCTTGGCCAATAGCTTAGGCTTGTTACTAACTTGCTCTTACAACTTAAATTAACCTATATTTCTTATCTATGCTTTGCCACATGGTGGTACCTTTTTTCAGTACAGCATGTTCATCTCTTGCTTCTTCTGCGTCTCACTGGGAACTCCCCATGACTCTGCCTTCCTTCTTCCCCATGCTTGCTTTTTGCCCGAAAGTCCTGCCTAACCTCCACCTGCCCAACTATTGGCCATTCTGCCTTTTATTAGACAAATAAGAGCAACAAATAGTCATAGTGTACAAAAAGATTGTTCCATAGCAACTACATGAAATGTAGCATTAAATAATGGTGTCAATCTTGGACAACATTTTCTTATAATTGATTATCACAGGAATGTATTTTTGCTAAAAATAAATGTGTCTGCACTATTGGTAGGAATGTAAGTTAGTACAGTCATTATTAAACAATATGGATGTGTGGTGATATTTTATCTGTGTCTCCCAATAGTTTACCTGAGGATCAGAAGAAAAAGCCAGCCACTATAGTAAACATAGAAGTCAGGCAATGGTAGAACATGCCTTTAATCCTATCACTGGGGAGGCAGGAATTTGTCTGGATCTCTGTGAGTTCAGGGCCACACTGGGAACAGAGCCAGGCATGGTAGCACACACCTTAATTTCCAACACTAGTTAACCATAAAGGTTTTGAGGTGTGTACAGATAGATAGAAAGTGACAGATCTGGGCTGGAAGAGGAACTGATGTAGCTGGGTAGAGAGGAAAGGATATGGCAGAACAGAAAGATATATAGACATGGGTGTACAGGAAATAGGTCTCTTTGGAAGCTGTGGAGTTGGTGAGTTGAGGTTAGCTGTGGCTTTTCATATTCCTCTGAGTTCTCAGGTTTTAACTCCGATATCTGGCTCTGGGTTTTTTATTTAATAAGACCTTTTAAGATTCGTGTTACATGGATGTTCCTCAAAAAAATTAAAAATAGAACTACCATATGATCACAATCCCACTCTTTGGTATGTATTCAAGGAAATTAAATCAGTATGTGGAAGAGATGTCACAGGTCAGGCTCTTTGTAGCACTCTTCATAACAGGCAATAGAAGGTAATAACCTATTTAATCAACTAATTAATGGGCAAGTAAAATGTGGGATATATGTACCTTGGAGTGCTACTTAGCCATAAAAACAATAAAATTCTGTCATGTGAGGCAGCATGGGTGGCACTGCCAGATGTTTGCTAAGTGACAAGGAAGGAGTATACATGAACTCACCCACATAGAATCTAAAGAAGTTGGTTATGTGTTGTTTTATTAATATGTAAAACTTTATAAATCAGTTAAAAATAAACAATTTGGCAATTTCATGTAAATAACTTTCATGGCTTTAAGAAAATGATGACCTAGCACTGAATGCTTAGAGTGAATCTTCCCACCCCAGCCAGGGAGCTCTTGGACTTTCTAGGTCACCCATCCTCTCCACATCCAATCAGCACCGAGACTTCTGTTGAGGGTTTGAATCTATCATGTACCCAACAGGCATGTACTTTAATTGTCTTCGGAAACTTTAGAAGGCAAGGAAACTTTAGAAGCAGGTTGCTAGGAACAGGCCTTGAAGGTGATGCTGGGTCCCTTACTCCATTCTTCTTGTCTGCCATCATGTGTAAAGCTGTCCATCATCACATGCTTTAGCAGCCACTATGTTCTGCCCAAGTGTATGGAACCAAATGCCCATGGACCGCATCCTTTGAAAGCATGCACCCAAGCAACTCTTCCCTCATTGAAGTTGTTTTTTCTATGTATTACTGCCACCATTTTTGTGTATTTACTCATTGGACATCTCTTGTCCATATCACCATTCCTTTTCTTCAAATATCGAGTCAACATTCAATAACCTGCCATCAGTGCTAAGCCCTCCAACTTATTCTCATTGCCACTCACAGAAACTTGTTGAAACACAAAACTGATGTCACCCCCAGCTGAGTCCTCTAATGGCTTCACCTTCACCCACCAGCCATCTTGGCCAGCCTTCCAACCAAACTGCAAAGCCCCTCTGAAGGGATTAATGCAGCGGCACTCATGGCTGGCACTAGATGCTTCGGTGGCAAAAGAATCATGAGCCATGGTTACCTTTTTAGAGCTTTATTAGGAGGAAGGGGAGAGAGAGAGAGAGAGAGAGAGAGAGAGAGAGAGAGAGAGAGACCGCATGGAGGACAGAGAGAATACAGAAAGAGGGCCCATGGGAGGGCATGCCCGCTTTTTAGGCTGGGACACCGTCGCAGGCTGATGACATAATAAGGACATACTCCTTATACCCTCCACTCAAGATTTTTCTTGTGCTATTTCTTTCTCACAAACACTCCTCAAATCCTTTGCTGGCTAACTTCTGTTCTTCCAGCAAACAGCCTTTCCAAACATACAAAGTAGAGAAAAGACCCTTGAAATCTGGTCCTTAGCATCCATGATTCCCTCACAGCACTTGAACTCTGTGTTGGTTTTTTCCCCCACTAGACTGTAAACTCCCTGAAGCCAGGCACTGGAGAAATACTGTCCACTAGTTTATGTGACTGCCTAGTAGAGCACCTAGAACTGTTCACTCAGTTTGCCAAATAAATTATTGTTCAATAAAGGAATAGATACTAGATAATATCAGATACCTCTTAGTACTTACCAAGGATTATGGCATAGTTCTCTGGGTTAGTCCTTTTATGGTACTAAAGACACATTTTTTAAACTGCCCACCATCTTTATTTGTGTAGAAAACTTTGTCTTAGGTGTTTGACTGGCCCTTACTACACTGCAGCATTTCGTTACCTCATACTTACCAAGCTGTTTGTCTCTTTGTTATCTTTGCCAGGTTTTAATATTAGAGTTATATATACTGTAAATATCTGATTTTACTATAATTTTCCAGATTTTATATTCCTTGAGAACTCTCTATAAGTCTCAGAAGCCTGAAATCTAATAGAGCAATTGACACAATAAAGATTTTTCAAATGAATAAATTTAATTAGAAAGGTGGCTTTATTTTATGTGTGGATTACAATATAGCACATGTTCCTTGTAAGTCAAACAATCAACACCAAACTTCACAAACCTTACATCTTACCCAGGGAAGGAAGGCCCCAGGTCCAGGGAATTGCTTGGCTAGCTAGTTTCCAGTCATGTTTTCAGATATCTTTGATATACGTCTTCCATGTCTAGTATCCAGAAAACCAGTCCCTGACCAGACTAGACCAGAACCCAAAACTCTGGGTTCTTCTTTTCCTTTCTGTCTTCTTTGAAAAATACCCAAACAGTTTTAAAATCACGTAAATTTTATATATAAATATATATGTACCACCTTGATCCAGTGCCAACACCAGAAAGTTCATTACAGACCATTTTCAGTCTGTTCACTCACATTCACAGATCATCAAGTTTTTATTTCTCAGCTTTCTGAAAAGTGTTTCTTTATATCAAGGCTACCAAGACACCCTGGTATTTTGTTTTAATGTGTTTAAGGTTTTCAAACATGCTTTCCCACTTACTTCCACTGGCATTTGTTCATTTGAGGTTTAGATAGGGCTCCAACCTGATCACTGTTATTGATAAGTTGTCCAATAATGTCAATCCACTGAGCTCTCTCTCACTGGAATTAATGTCTTTCATTGTACTAACTCAGAGGCCAGGTCTTTGCCTTCAGCCCAAAAGATATCTCAGTAGGCAAAGGTGCTTGTCTCCAAGGCTGATGGCCTGAGTAAGTCCCAAGGACTCACATTGTAAAAGGAGAGACCTGACTGTTGAAAATTCTCTTCTAATCTCCACACACAAGCTGTAGCACACATTGGTCCCCCTCAAAGCAATTAATTAACTAATCAATTAATATAATTAAAAATCTTAAATAGTGCATGGAGTACCACTTAGAATTTTTATATGATTTGCAATGTTCTATTATTATCATTTGTCTTTCTGGCCTCTTGGTTATGTTTGCCTAGCACATCAGATGTTATTTTATCTGTGGTAATTCTTGTTTGTTTGTTTTTAACTTTTATTGATTCTTTGCAGATTTTGCATCATGCACCCTGATCCCATCCATCTTCTCCACCCAGCACCCATCCTCCACCCTTGAAACCTCCTTGCCCCCCCCCAAAAAAAATTTTTTTTTTTTTTTGGTTTTTTGAGACAGGGTTTCTCTGGTAGCTTTGCGCCTTTCCTGGATCTCGCTCTGTAGACCAGGCTGGCCTCAAACTCACAAAGATCCGCCTGGCTCTGCCTCCCAAGTGCTGGGATTAAAGGTGTGCGCCACCACCGCCCAGCACCAAAAAAATTTTTTAAAAGAAAAACCCAAAACCAACCAACCAACCAGAAAAAAAAAAAAAAGTAAAAAATCTCATCCTGGAAACCGTAGGTTGTGGTGGGGCCCCGTGAGTCACACAGTTCACCCTTTGGTCCTTTCATCTTCACTTGCAAGTGTTCATTGCCATGAGTTCATGTGGGAGCCCAGCTAGGAACCAACCCCCACATTTTACAACAGGGTACTCTTGAGGAGTGAGGGAATAAGAGATAAGATAGAAGGATAGAGGGGAGAGAAACAGATAGAAACACAGGATAGCCTTGGGAGGGCCTGGATCAATATCTACTGGTCCCTTCTCTCTCTTCTGAAGGGCCTTTTATAGGAATGCCAAGGGGTGGAGCAAAAGACCTCCCCCTACCACAGCCAAGTGAAGATCCTTTCCAATCATTTGGTAACCACACACGTGGTCAAGCAATCCTCTAATGCAGCCCTGCTGGGTAAAGCAAGCTCACATCTCACTAGGAGACCTTTGTGGGCCTCCACAACTCCCCATTCTTGATATAATGAAGGGCCTCCCAAACCCCTCAGATAGATTGTGCCTGTCTTAGTTCATTCTTCATGATTAATTTTACATACATACATTCAGGAAGCTATCAATAAGAAAGTTGCCCATCTTTGGCTACCAACTTCTGGCAAAAGGAGATACAGAGCCTAATTCAGCTCTGGCCCAGGTCCCTACTAAGAGCTTGAAAACATCCACAACAATCTCCATAGCTGCCACACCTCCCAGTAAAGAAGTAGAGGATTATAAAGATGGAATATCCTTTTTGGAAAGGGTCTAAGGTGATTACAGCAGTCTTAGCTACAGCAAGCCCTTTTCAAAATCTCTCCTAACAGATGTTCAATAAAATTCTCAAAAAACTATGTTGATTCCCAGGAGAAAACAGTCATTTCAAAGTATCCACTCAAGTAAAAAAAAAAAAACCCATGCTGATTATAAAGACACTTTTAGCTGTTTAAGAAGCTCATATATACATGTGTTCCTATCACAGCAGTAGAATTTCTGTACAAACTAACTCAATTGTAGGAGGCCTACCCCTTTGTAGGATGCCTACCTCTTTCTAAGCAGAAACAAAAAGAATGGAAACTTCTAGGAAGAAGACTCCCCTAATTGTGACACCTTCGCTTAAATTTTCCAGCGCTCACTAAAACTATAAAATGATATTTTGAGCTATCATAAAAAAGTGTTTAAATATATCTGAAGATAAAAGTGTAATAAAAACAATTCTAGTATGAACATTACTATACACTTTTTACTAACTTATATTCAACATTTACACTTTTTACATTTAATATTTACACTTTTTACAAACTTATATTCAAAAGGAAACTCCATTTACACTTTTTACATATTTAAAAGTAGCATGAATATCACTATACATATTTACATTTTTACAAACTTATATTCAAAAGGAAACTCTACAGAATTATTTTACAAACTTTAGAATACATCTAGAAGAGATTTCTTAACATCACTATATATATTTACAATTAACATGAATATCACTAATACTTTTTACAAACTTATATTCAAAAGGAAACTCTATAGAACTATTTTACAAATACAAACTTATCTCTTAACAGAACTAATTTACATTCAAAAGCAAACTCTATAGGATTATTTTACAAATTTTAGAAAACATCTAGAAAGAATTCCTTAATAGAACTATTATATTTTCTTTCAACAAGATCGAGAGTATGCAAATCATGAGTTACCATAGTAAAATTGTAGGTGAACTCAACACTGCTTTATTTTTGAAAGTTTGGAGTTCATGGTCAGCTTTGATATCATTCTGAGAGTTTTCCTGACAGTTTGAAGTCAAATCCTCTCTGTTGCACACATTGTACCAATGCTAAGATAGCTATCAAGCTTCTGAGGGTACAGTTTCCCCCTTCTTAATTTTTTAAAGCTGCTTTTTAAACTGCCATGAGCTCTTACAGTGGTGCCTTGTCTTTGATAGATTTTTATTAGTCTAATGTTTCTGAAAAAGTTATTGGTTCATAGAAACTGCTACTGTCCAAAGGAGTGAAGAACGTAGACATGTTGTTTTATTTATCATGAAACACATCTTTCATTTGCTCACTTGGAGGAAGAACATTTTCATGATTTAGTATTTTCACTTCATTCACTAGCTTCTCAACCCCTGATGCCAATTTCACTAGTTGCTGTGATACACTCTGATCATGAGTCATTCAGCTCAGACTGTAGTTGTAACTTTTCAACCTTCAGTACTTGGCACATTTTTGCTATTCTCACAAACATCAGTGCATTCACTAAGCAAGCGTTCTAATTTAGCATTGATTTCTAGTAGGGAACTTCCAAGTGAAGTGACTCTATTTTGTAAGACAGCTAGATTTTTTGGAATTTTATCCCCATCTACAAAACAGTCACTCCTTTCTAAATACATGTTTCCTTGTTCTCCATTGTATTTGGAAAGGAATCACTCACTGCAGGCTGTTGTTCAAAAGGCAAAAAACTTTTCTGATTATCCTCATTTGTCAAGGGTTTCAAAACGACTTGAGAAGTATCATTAGCATTTTAATTGCCTTCTGACAGGCATCACCTGCTTCTTGTTCTTCCATAGCAAATAATCCCCACCTGACAGCCAGGTTGTTTGCCCATTTCTCATTCCCAGGAGGCAGGCTAACAAAGCTTATGGAAAAAAAAATGGCATTTTGGTTTTTTTTTGTTTTGTTTTTGTTTGTTTGTTTGTTTTGGGAGGGGGGCAGTATTTCCCTTGAGCATTTTGCTGCCAAGTTACAGGGAACATTTGAAATCTTTTTGTCGCAGTCTATCTGCCTTTTCTCTGGGCCTGCTTACCTACACTACCTTGCTTTTATGCACTACATTTCCCAAGCTACCTTTCTCTATAGTATTACGCTGTTATAAACTACATTACAGACCACATTTCCCAAGCTGCCTTTCAGGTCCATTGCACTCCCATTTCCATTTACATGGTTTGTGTTCCTACTGAAAATCAAGATCAAGTGAGCCTTTTTGCCATGGAAAGTTTCTGTTTCCCCTGAGCTGGCATTGACAGGTGTACTTCCTTCACCTGACATTTTTCTTGGAGCGGGCTTCACCCGCCAGTGCATGCTTACAGATTGGCACTTGTTTCTCGCCTTACTGGGTCAATGAAAGAAAGTAAAGTACTTGAAATAAAAGCTTTTTGGAAAGATTTTTTCCCCCAGATAGATCCTCTGTTTGTCCCCTCCCCCAAGATGCAGATTCCCTGATGCCTTAGCTGAGGCTCAGTTTCTCTGCTAACTGCTTTCTGTTCTAGGGGTAGAGGCTTGAGTCTCTGATCTAGGAACTTAGACCCTGTCTCCCTAATACCAGGGAGGATTTCAAAGCCTCCATTGCTACCTTCATGCCAGCATCCCCCCCACCCCACCTTTCCTGCATTGCCTCTGCTGCAGCTCCACCCTGGGGGAAGCTGTCCCTGCTCAGCTTTCTGCCTTCACTTTCTTGGGGATAGGCTCTGGCCACAGGGCATTCTGGCTGCTGTTTTTCTAATACTAGCTTGAAGGAGAGACAGGACTAGCAGAGAGGATTTGCCATAGTTCAAGAGGTTTGTTGTTTTGTCTAGAGCAATTACAGGTGATTTTCTCATTCTGATAGATTTTCCAGGTGAGTTTAATTTTGCCCTTGCAGGAAGAAAAAAATCCGAGAAGGAAAGACCTGAAAAGCTTTCAGTTTTTTAGAGAAAAATTACTAAGTTTTCCCCAAGACTTCTGTTCCCTAAACTTTGGCTTCATGTCCAAAAGGAAACTAATTCTTATGATAAGATGTTTTCATACAGTGGCGATGTCAGCTGACTGAAGAGTTTTATTTCATCCACATCCATCCAGGGAAAATTCTTCCCTTGCTTCTCTGGGCTTAGATCTAAGCTGTACACAGGCCAAAAGCTTCTACAGGAATCTTTTTCTACCCATTTTCTTTTATAGTATTTTTTCATGACTCTGTTTCTTCTCAGGAGTTTGTGTTCATAGTCCCATAGCTGGAAAATCAAGGACACAGTTCCTCTGTCTTGTTGCTTATCTTATTCTACCTTACCCTAAGTTTCTTTTTACCCAATATTCCTAATTCTACTCTTATTCTAAATTTCTTTTTATACTATATGCCTATATTCTATTTTACATTTTTTCCTTAATTTTTATAGATAGAAATTAAGAGAGAGAAAAAAGAAAGAAACCTGGATAGAGATCCTCACTGCAGCCTTACATTTAACTTTGGCATTCAGCCAACTTACTTTCACTCCCAAGAATAAAATACTGTCACCTTTATTTTTAATTCATTACCAGGCATGCCCCTTGATGCCCCCTAATGCTCCTTTTGCAAAGGAGCAGTCCCTGTCCCTGTTCCTGATGCCATTTGTAGGAGCCTAGCTGGGAAACTAGCTCCCACATTTTTTCACAGGGTACTCTTGAGGAGTGAGAGATAAGAGATATTAAATAGAAGGATAGAGGGGAGAGAAACAGGTAGAAACACAGGATAGCCTTGGGAGGGCCTGGATCACTATCCACTGGCCCCTTCTCTCTCTTCTAAAGGGCCTTTTATAGGAATGCCAATGAGTGGAGCAAAAGACCTCCCCCTAGCATAGTCACATATAGACTTCCAATCACCTGGTAACTACACATGTGGTCAAGCAATCCTCTAATGCAGCCTTTCTTGGTAAAGCAAGCTCAGATCTCACTATGAAACCTTTGTGGACTTCCACAGGTTCATTGCTTATGGCCCCTGCCATCAATAATGAGCTCTCACTGAGGCTCCTCTTGGATATTCTGTTGTCCTGTGTTATGGAGATCCTGCAGATTAGTAGATTTGTCTACTTCACATGCTCCAACAGTTCATAGATGAGGTGGATGTTGGGATAGACTAACTCCTATAGCCCTGGTTCTGGGCCTGGGTGGTAGCTGTGTTGGTCAGCTCAACCAGCTTTCCTCATTGTCACTAGCCAGGCAAGCTCTCCAGCACTGTCTCAGCTAGCTCACCCAATGCAGTGTGCAGCAAGGAGTAGAGCCAGTTCTCCTGCTCTCAGGTCCTCATATCCAGGTCACCTACACTCACACCACCAGGACCAGCTCTACTGTTTTGGCCAGGTGAGGTGCAGGGCCCTCTCTTTTGAATTCTGTAGGGGGCATGCAAGGGGCAGGGGGCAGTTTTCCTGCTTTCATGCCCTTAGTCAGGCTCATTCACACACCACCAGGACCACCTCTACTGTTTTGGCCAGGGGAGGCACAGGGTCCTCCCTCCTGATTGCTATAGGAGGCATATGTGGGGGGCATGGGCAGATCAGTTCTCCTGCTCTCAAGTCCTCAGTGCTGGCTTGCTTGCACCCCTGACAGCAGGGTCAGCTCTAGTGTGCTACCCTGGCAGAGTACAGGGCCCACTCTCTTGTAGGCTGCAGGTGGTGAGGGACAGGGTAGCATTGACCACTATGGCTTTCTTCTGAATTAATTTTAGACCACAGACTGTGTATTCCTGTGTAGTCTGGTCAAGAGCATCTCATTTTTCACTCCATTTTGAACTGCAGGTGTTTTCAGGGAAGATAGACCCAAGGTTAAATAGAGTCCTGAGAGCTATCCATAGGAAATGAGCCAGTTTATGTCCTGTGCTTAAACTCCGCAAAGATACCACTAACCTGTAGCCATGTTAATCAATGGTTTAATTCTCCTAGTGACACTGTTGTCCATAAATAAGATAAGATTCTCACACTTTCGATGTCACCTATTGACTTTTCTTTTGGATGAATGGGCATGGGGCAAGTGGATGGGGATGGAGGCGAGTATGCTTTTATTCCTCCCTCTTCTCTCTCTTTTTTCATCATAGTTGTACCATTATTTTCAGTTTCCACCTGTAGTAACATTATTAAACTACCCCACTTTCCTGGTAACAAGATTCACAATTTTCAACTAATAACACAATTGTCTACCTAATAACGTGATTACCCATTGCCCCTGTCTTCCAAGTCTCAAGTGATACCATCTCTCCCATTGCTTGAATAGTGTCATTTAAAAAACATTTATGCAACTTTATAATGTTATTATTTCCTGCGTGGCTTTCCTATAAATGAGAAGATTCTAAAAGTTGAAAAACAAAGGTGATTTTCCAATTGATTAAGCATTTCATTTCAGCTTTCTTAACATGTCCCAAGCTCAGATTTTTTTTAATCTATTCATTTGTATTGAAGTGTATATATTGGGTGGGGACACACAAGAGCACATGTGTGACAGTCATAAGGGTTCCCTCCCTTCACTACGTGGGTCTTAGGGATCTCAAATGCTCAGGCTCTGTGATGGTGCCTTCACCCTCCTAGCACATTCAATTTCAGACTAATTTGTCCTGTTTGTGCTCTGCTGAATGGCCCAAATTACCTCAGTTTATATGGCAACTTCTTTAGTTTGTTTCTTTTATGTATAGTTTTTTTTATGTTTGTTTGGCTCTCTCATGATTTTATCACATTACCTATGTCAAGCTCTCTGTGTGCTCCCCTCACAGCCTTTAGGCCACCCTTCCCTATAATCATGCCTGTCCTCCAAGCTACATGTTGAATTGCACTTCACCTCCCTGAGTGTCTGTGTCCTGTCACTGTTCATTGCCTTTTTTCATCTGAATATGTCTTTTTGAAAAGTTTCAAGGAGGACTGCCAGAGTTCTCGGTTTTGTTCTCATACTTAACTAGGAATACAAAGGAGAAAACTTATTTACACACTTGCAGGAGTTTCATCCACAGCCTTGTGAAAATGAGTGTTCCTGGGACCCAGGGTTTCCCTTGGATTTTCACTTCTTTGTGCATTATCTTACAAAATTTAGGAACTTTTCTTTATTCATGAATTTCAAATACTTGTCATGAGGTCATGTTTAAACTTCAGTCCTTCTGTCCATCCATCTCTGGCAACATGGAATGAATATTTCTCTTCAGTGTTGATATTACAATTCTGTAATTTTAACAACTGTATTTGTAATGTAATCACTTTCCAAACCCTCCTTGATTTCTCTTCAGGGACCTCTAATAATTGGATAACGAATTCTTAAACTTGACCCTCTGTGTCTTCTATACTTTGCCACACATCTTATTTTCCCTGATTATTCTACATTTCTGTGTAAGTATTCATCTTTCAACTTCATATTATTTTTATGTAGATCAATTACATGTTTAATTTCCAAGCATTTTCTCTTGTCTCCATTTTCTTTTCCCATGGTGTAGGAGTAGTTTTGGGCAAGAATGAGTTCTGTATCACTTCAATAGTATATTTTTGAGACTCAGTTCATTCATACATTTTTATGTCCAAGTATATCTTTTCTAGAATTGTCTTGCCAGTTCTTGGTCTTTCCCACTTTAGGTTAATTTATAAATTAGACTTTTATCAATGGAATTGTATGAAATTTATAGGTGGATATTAAGAAACTTAAAAAGTATGTAGAATTTTAAATTTCTACCAAAAATATGGCACATGTTATTATTTGTTTAGGTTATTATAATTGAGGTGTACCTTTATAAACATCAAATGTCTACATGTTGTTTTATTTGGTTTTCCTTCTAATCTAAGTCTATTTCTTTGAATTGGTAAATTAATTCCCCATTGTCATTTGATCACACACATATTTGTGTTTATTTTTACTACATTATTTTGGTCACAATTTGCTATTTTTTTTCTTTCCTATATTTGCTGAATCTACAAAATTTCATTTAATTTATTCTTAAATAATTAGCACACATTCAAGTTACATGTAATAATTCCTCAAATGAATGTTTATGAATGATAAACTTCCTTAGGTTTTGAAATTTTCAGCATGTGTTCATTGTTAAATAATACTTTATCTGACATGCATACTTTTGCAGCTCCACATTTTGAAAATTTCCTGCCACTGTCTTCAGACATCTATAATTATGCCTGAGAAGTCTGATGTAAGTTTTCATGCTTTTACTTGGAAGCTAATTTGATGTAACCAATTAATCACTTTTAATTGATGGCTTAAAGGGAACAGCAGCCTGCTCTTGGGGGTTTTATTGGAGAATGCATAGCGAGCCTCTTTATTAACACTATGTTCTCTCTTGTTATCTCAATGCTGTTGCTTTGTTTTCCATATTTGGAGTCCTTGTTATGTGAGATTGAAAACAACCTCACCACTTCATCTTTCAATTGCTGCTATTCAGGATTTCTTCACATTAGCCTTGTTTTAAATAGTTTATAAATTTTTCTTTATTTAAAACTCTCAGTTTTAAATCTCCAACCTGATTAACATGAAGTTGTATGAAGTCATTTCTATAACTCTAATGACCATCTTACCTATTTTATACATGTGTTCCCATAACAGTTTTACATTTTCTATCTTTTAGAATTAGAACAGAGATTGTCTGTTTTTCATTGTCTTTCTTTCTTTTTATATATTTTTAAATTTAATTTATTTTAATTTGCTTTTCCAAAGTCTGCCTCTTAAAATGATTCATCATTTTGACTTTATTTCTGCTTTAAAAATATTTTTTCATAATTTTAACTATTTTAAAACTCACTTACTTCTTGTGTGAGTTTTGTATTTCATACTGATTTGCTTGACTGTTTTCTTACTTACTTAGCCCTGAGCATGCTTACAGATGCAGATTGTCTGTGCAAAAGAATTCACCTGCTTCTGTTTGTCTTAAATCTTGGGTTCTCATTTCCATTACTTACCTGTCTCCAACTTCTAAATAACACACCCAGCCTGCCCATTTCCTACCCCTGAAAATTCCTATTGAAAAGTCTATAGACCATAATACTCATCTAAAACCAACAATGATGACAGAAGACCCTTCCCTTGAAACCTTAAGAAACAGTCACTATGTTCTACCAGTGAATCAAAGTACAGAAAAACTGACTAACACATGGCTTGCCTGAGGACAGCAAAGATGCCCAAAGACAAGGGAAGAGTCTAGCATGCACAATGGCAGCAAACTGCTGGGTTCTGCCAATGGCTGGTTTCCTATTAGAATGGGTGTTTGAGTTCCCTTAAAAACCAGAGCAACACTCTAGTAAACCTTTTGTACTGTATCACTTTTGGAAATGAGAAGTTGAGTAAATGAAAAGCTAACTTCCCTGTTCATGTGCATATGAATATGAATGTTTGGCCAGGGTAGTTCAAGTGACTCTCAAAATGATGGAGCTAATTGATGTAGCCTTGATTGCCTCTCAGAGGTTGAAAGCAAGCCCCTGTTGCTGAAGACACTGTACACTTAGGACACAGGGATAGGATGATTCAAGCTGGATCTAACCTAAGACCTCTTTCCTGGGGTCTAGACTCCATGTTCCAGAAGATACTAGGCCAGCTGCCAAGGGAAAGAAAGAGTTGAACAGTCCTTCTCAGCTACAACACCTAGGAACCAGGACGGCAAGATATGCATAAAGTGCATTAAGTGCCACTCACACGACAATGACAACCAACAGCTGTGTGGTTGTACTTAAGACCCACTCTACAGGAGGGAAATCATGTCTAGCACTATAGCCAACTTCTTGGGGCTAGAGATAGCAGTGGATATTCCCTTACTATATTCTAAAACCTTATCCTTGTACTCATAGATAAGTGTGGCTACCGCCCTCCATCAAAGAAGCCTCTCTTTACAGCAAATGGAGACAACTGATCTAACAGATACATTTACATCACAGCTCCTGCACCAGGAGCACCAAGGCAGAGGGAGTCAGAAAGACTGTAATACCAGGGAGTCTGCTGTGAAACAGTCTCTCCTAGAAATGGCTGTGCAAACAAGACCAGCATGATGGCAATATTAATGGAAAAGTTAAAGTGAATGGGGGAAATTTTTACAGGGTTCCACCTGTAGACAAAGAACTATAAGCAACTAATGACTGCTAGGAGAAGGAGAATTAGCCTCTCTCAGGGATAAGCTACCAAATTGATTGTCCAATGCAGAGTGGTGAGCCCTGTATTTATGTGTGTGTGTGTGTGTGTGTGTGTGTGTGTGTGTGTGTGTGTGTATTTATGTATACACATATATATATATAAGAATAATAATCAAAGAATAAGAGGTTATCAACTTGAAAGGGGGTGGGAGGAGCTTGTTGGAGGAAAGAGGGAAAGTGATGTGATTCTATTTCAATTAAATACATATTAAAAAATCAAAACGTTTTGTGAAAGATGGTTGTTTCTTGCTTTCATGTTCACTCTCCTATATGAATGGTGAGAATGTATATCTAGTTTTTTCATTTCCTGAGCCTCAGAGATATTTGGACACAGGGACACAACTGACAGCTGGTCACTCCTGGATAACTGAGCTGATTCATGACAAGTGGGACATATCAGAAAATAAGAAAAGCGCCAAACGTAACTACCATCCATTGTTTTTATTGTCTTTCTTCTTCTCAGAAAGGTGAGTAAACCTTACAGAGTCTCACAGAAGAGCTGTAGCAATTATCTTGTATCTATATTAAGCAAAGTGCTGTCCACCCATAGTGTGAACATAGTGTCCACACACACCTTAAAACTGCTAGGTGCTGCTTGTTCATTTGAAAGCATGGCAAGGGTGCACATTTAAGAAACTGTCTGCAGAAAGCCATATTAGCAGGGACAAAGGCAGAGAGATGACCAAGGACAGGATGTTAGAGAAACACCCAGGGAAGGCTAGAGCTGAGATGTAAAGCAAAATGTGGCCCAGTAACAACTGCCATCATGCTGTGGAGAACTGAAACATTCTGGTTTCACAATGAAGCCCACGAGACTAGCTTACATCCTAAAGTGACATTGGACAATCTTGAATGTTTTAGGAGACTACTACAGAACTACAGACATCTGTATTGATGTTGACAATTTTAGATATGCCTGTTTCATTTAGGATACCCACAGAGATTGGGTAGCTTGTAGGGGACCAGGCAGAAGGAAGGAATCGAGGTGGGAAATCATGGCAGCAAGCAGCAGGCATAACAGCAAGAAGAAGCTGGGGGATCACGTCTCAAAGTGAACACAGGAAAGAGAAAGAGCAAACTCCAATGGGCACCGGTATTTAAACTCTCAAGGCCTGCCATCGATGACATACTTCTTCCAGCAAGGCTGCCTGTGTACTCTCTCCCAAACAGCACCATCAACTGCTCGCTCACTGGGGACCAACTATTCAAATGCCTAAGACTCAGGGGGACGTCTCATTCAAACCTCCACAGTTCTACTTGTCATCAGTGGGCACTGAATAACTAGACTGTTGAAATGTGGCATTTCTGGAGATCTTGTCTGTCTTCCCCTTGTAGCAGCCAGATATTTCTATCAACAAGATGTCCTGTAAAGGGTTATCCTTCTCCAGTAAAAAGACACCTCTGACAGTTAGGCTAGGAAAATCTTCTGCCACTCTTTCTTGTGATAGAAGGTGTTTTGTTTTTTCTTGATTCTTACCTCTGTCTTCTTCCCAGCTACCATAAACATTCATCTGTGTCCCAAAGATAATGGTGTTTGGTTTTCTTCCCTGAGGCTTAAGATTTCTACCCTAAAGGTATGTAGGATGCAAGGAGGGCTTGTGCCTTCCCCACAGGGAAGGGCAGGCCTGTGTTCCAGGACTATCCTGCCCACAGAAGCTTTCTCTGATATGCTACACAGCATGTCTCATAAGCCACAGATCTACATCTGTGAGAAGACCTTATGTCATAAGCCCACAGCTCTACATGTGTGAGAAGACCTTGTGTCATAAGCCACAGCTCTACATGTGTGAGAAGACCTTGTCTCGTAAGGCACAGCTCTAGGTGTGTGAGAAGACCTTGTGTCATAAGGCACAGCTCTAGGTGTGTGAGAAGACCTTGTGTCGTAAGCCACAGCTCTACATGTGTGAGAAGACCTTGTAAGTTAGTCAAGCTCCCCATGCACCTGAGGATCCTAAGGAGTCTAAGTCTTTGTTGTCCATGGTTGCTTTCATAATAATTTTTCCAAGGTCATATCTAGCTAAATTCCTCTTGCCATCCTGAGTATCTCTTCCTTCTGTCCTTTGCCCAAGGTTGTCAGGACTCATACCCCATCTTCTTGGTTGTACACTACTCACTTGACTTGAAACCTCACTTTTTGTGTGTGTAAATTCAAGAAAAAGTGATTTTTACAGTTCTTTTGACTTTTCTTGTTACAATAGGAATAATATGCACCATTTTTCAACATACTAGGGAGGAAGTTGACCTCTAGAAAACATTCTTTATTGTTCTTTCTGGTTTAATATTATCTTGCACAGTTATAATCAAAGCAAAGCAAAAACTGAACTCCAACAGCTTAATAATTCAATGCCTACATTGAAATATCAGGAACTCACTCATGATCTTCTGGGCTCCAAAGGGCTTGGACAGCTCTACCTCTCCATCTCTACCACTATCAGTTTGCATAGCTTCTCTCATAGACTCAGGCCTGCTCTACTTCACAGATGATTCTGTCCTTGGTGACTGTCCCACAGTCTCAGCATCTCCAAAACGCTGAGATCTCCAGAGGTTGCACCACTACAAGTGGCCTCCTGGCCTCTCTTCAGGAACTCTACCCCTGCCACATGGTGCCAAGCATCAGCTGTTCCCCAAGACCCCTTCAAGACTGCAGCCTTCATGTTAGCAAAGCCAATACCACCTGGGAAACTCCACCACATTACCAAGTTTGGCTGCCAGCATGTGATGCTGTCTTGGGCCTTCTGCATCTCAGCCTCTGTGAGCTGACCCTGAGAAAGTGCTCTCTCTCAGGTTTCATCTTAGTGATGTTGGTCTTCTCTTAATCACAATAGGGATTTTTTTTTTTTTTTTTAGTTTTTCAAGACAGGGTTTCTCTGTGTAGCTTTGTGCCTTTCCTTGAACTCACTGTGTAGACCAGGCTGGCCTCAAACTCAAAAAGATTTGCCTGCCTCTACCTCCCGAGTGCTGGGATTAAAGGTGTGCACCACCGCCGCCCGGCTCACAATAGGGATTTTTAACCTTAGCTGATCACACTGAGTGTGCTAGTAAAGCAAAAGTTTCACATCAGGTACTGGCCTCTTGGAAATCACAGCTGATTCTTGATTCTGAGTTAACCAAAACTAGAGATTTTTAGTTCAAGTACATGATATAAACAATCCAATCAACTCCTTAAAGGACTCAGACTTCCCCCTCAAACTTCACAAGCCAAGCTTCCACTGTTTGTGTTTCTCACAGAACTCATATTTTCCATGCTTCCACAAAATACCTCATTAAGCTTTGAGTGCTCAAGGGTATTTTAAACTGAATGTTCCAAACTTCTTCCATAATCAAAGCAGCATGGTCTGGGATGTCACAACACCACATGATTCTGGTAGCAATTTCTGTCCTAGTTTACTTCTTACCATTGTGGTAAAGACTATGACCAAAAACAACTTGAGGAGGAAAAGGTTTATGTCAGCATACAGGTTACAGTCCATCATGAAAGGAAAATCAGGGCAAGAACTCAAGCAGGAACCTGGGGCAGGAACTGAAACAGAGGCCATGGAGAGATACTGCTTGCTGGGGAGCTCTTCATGGCTTTCTCAGCCTGCTTTCTTATATATCCCAGTACTAACTGCCCAGAATGGCATTGCCCACATGGCCTGGCTCTCTCTTACCTGTCATTCATCGAGAAATGCACCACAGTCTTGGCTACAGGCTGATCTGATGGGGACACTTTCTCAACTGAGGTTCCCTCTTTCCCTATGACCCTATTTTGTGTCAACTTGGCATAACTCTAACCAGCACATTGCTTTTTTCTTTGTTTTGTCATCCTTGATATTTGCACTACTTATTTTTCTTTCATATTTTAATTTTATATAATTTTGTTCTAATAGATGTATTTATTTGGTAAAAATATTTTATTCTTTGTATGTATATACATGTTCATACATTTGTGGTGTATGTCAGAGATTAAGTGCACATGCAAATGAAGGCTGGAGGTTGATGCTATAAGTCTTCCTCAATAGCTCTCTGCTGTGGGATGGTCTGTATGTCAAATGCTCTGTTGGTCAATAAATAAAACACTGATTGGCCAGTGGCCAGGCAGGAAGTATAGGCGGGACTAACAGAGAGGAGGATTGAGAGAACAGGAAGCTGAGTGAGGGAGACACTGCCAGCCACCGCCATGACACGCAGCATGTGAAGACGCCGGTAAGTCACAAGCCATGTGGCAAGGTATAGATTTATAGAAATGGATTAATTTAAGATGTAAGAAGTAGATAGCTAGAAGCCTGAGCCATTAGGCCAAACGGTTTAAACAATATAAGTCTCTGTGTTTACTTGGTTGGGTCTGAGCGGCTGTGGGACTGGCGGGTGACAGAGATTTGTCCTGACTGTGGGCAAGGCAGAAAAACTCTAGCTACAGCTCTCCACCTTAATTTGAAGGAGAAGGACAGCAAGCCCCCAGGGAACTTCCTGTCTCCACCTCTACAGAGTCAAGATTACAGATGCGTTGGTGTTCTCATCTACTTTTCCACATGGGTGCTGAGGGTCCCATATCAGTGTAACCATATGTATTTGTATGTTAGTACCTAGCTTATTTCCCAGAGGATAATGTCCTCAGGGTTCATCCAAATTGTAGGATGTGTCAACTTTTCTACATGGTTGAGATTGGACAATATTTCATTGCATGTTGATGCCACATTTCACTTGTTAAATCACCTGTTGGTAGAACCTTGAGTGACTTCCAATTCAGCTATGGCAAACAGTGCAGGGATATGAGGACAGAACTATTTCTGCAGCATCTTCCCTCCAATTCTGTGTATATTCTCTGTGGACCTGCTGGACAGCACGGCAACGCTGTTTCTAACTGCCATACCATTTCCTGCAGGGTCAAGCTATTATTCTTCAGTGTTTAAAAAATTAACAAGAGACACCACATTTCCTGCAGTATGATAGAAAACTTCCTACAGTGAAACAGAAAGTTCCACATGAGTGCTTTCTCATGCTCACATGCTTTTAAATATCCACTAAATAGTCATGTAATCAAAAATCTACTGTTATTTTAGGATACATATTTATTTCTTATGGAAGCACAACTTTAAAAATCTTTAATATACATTAAGTTTGTAGAATGTAATGGCTTAATTTTGTCCCAGAATTTCGCCAAATGTTGGTCATTATCTTGGAAATAATTTCTCAAAAGCAATGCTTTTGTAAAGCTTAACCCCAATGCAACATACATCTGTCAGTCTGTCTGTAGCTCTTATATTTAATTTTCTACACACATTATTCCACATATGTATTATATATATCCTACATACATATATTCTCTCTACATATATGTATATCTACACACATACATGTGTACTATATGTATATGTGTATATTATATATATGTATATGTGTATATTTTATATATATATATATATATATATATATATATAGTTCCTTCCTGTGCCATCCAGAATTGCTAGTAACCACATGTTTTGCACATAGAAGACCACGAAATAGTGAGTTATGGATAGTGATATTGTGTCCCCCAATAAATTGTGCACCCTAATAAACTTATCTGGGGTCAGAAAACAGAACAGCCACTAGATAGACATAGAGGCCAGAAAATGGTGGCACACATACCTTTAATCCTATTACTTGGGAGGCAGAGATCCATCTGGGTCTTTGTGAGTTCAAGGCCACACTGGAAATAGCCAGGCACGGTGACACACAACTTCAATCCCAGAAAGTGATGGCAAGAAGCAGAAAGGTACATAAGGTGTGGGGACCAGGAACTAGAGGCTTTTAAGCTTTTAGGCTTTTAGCAGCAATTCAGCTGAGATCCATTCGGGTGAGGACTCAGAAGCTTTCAGTCTGAGGGTTCATGTAAACAGAATCGGATGAGGAGTTGTCAAGGTGAGGTTAGCTGTGGCTTGTTCTGCTTCTCTGATCTTTCAAAATTCACCACAATACCTGACACCTGGGTTTTTTATTAATAAGACCATTTAGAAATTTATATTACAACGGAGTGTCACCTAGAAAATGCAATTACATACCACTTAATCCCTTCTCACAATTAGAGTTTCTTAGAAAGAGGTACCAGTTGGCCCTGTCCCCTGTATACTGCTAACAGGGAGTTGCTGATACTTATTCCCTGTGTTCAGAACTGATGCAGCTGTGTCTGTGTGTGATTTTGGTCCTCTTTTTTTTCTTTTACTCTGACTGCACTGTTTATATGGGAACCTCAATAAGGAAGGAGGTGGGTAAATGTACAGAAGTCCTCCATATCCAGTAGTACCAGTTACATTGACTTCCAATGGTTCTGTTCCAAATCCAAACAAAAGAGAGAGAGGTGGGAGAGAGAGAGAGAGAGAGAGAGAGAGAGAGAGAGGTCAAGTACTTGGGACTTAGACCAATCTCTAGTTCATATAAACACAGGAATGGCAAAGAGGGAGGAACTAGATTCAAAGGCTCTCCTGGAAGAGAATTGGCACTTTCCACTGTTGCTCTGGCCAATTCATCACACTATACATGGCCACACTGGTTTTTTCATTATAAATCCATTTTTAGGTGTATCTTGTGACTAAAAATAAAGGCCCATTCAAATAGGCTGGAAAAAAACATACACTCTGGGGAGTCAGGTGGTCTTTTATTCATAAAATTCTATCACTTCAGAATGTTATAAAAGTTTCAAATAAGCAGAATCCATAAAGTGCACTGGATTTCACTTGGAGAAAAAAAGGAGTATTTTTAAAACACCAACAATATAATCTATTATATACAATAGTCAATGGATGCGGAGAAGTTATTTTGACTTTACACCATATTGCA
Source organism: Peromyscus attwateri (assembly GCA_902168425.1). NCBI lineage: Eukaryota > Metazoa > Chordata > Mammalia > Rodentia > Cricetidae > Peromyscus > Peromyscus attwateri. Next base: position 59,713 of record CABHPP010128007.1, read on the forward strand.
ATAAGGTGGTCACTAAGTTGCTATTAGGAGTATTTCTTTCCTCTTTGAGTGACAAGGCCAAGGACAAATAGCTGAATAGGATCACCAGAATAAAAGGAGAAAAGTGACAAACTGATTTGTTACTTTCAGAGATTCAGCATTGGGTAGGTATGTGTGTGTAACGTCTGACATGGTAACACTCGAGTTCTCAGATGGACAGACAGGATTTCTTTTCTCTGTGAAACATCCATCATTTGTCATACAGTCAAAACTGTGACTAACAGTAGAGACAAAGCAGTTGGGAACATGAGACTGTAGAAAGAGAGTGAAAGAAAGAAAGAAGAGAGGACAACGAGGGAGGTGAGTGGAGAGAGGACTAAGAACAAGAGAAGGAAGCAGGGCAGACATTTTCCTAGACACAGTTATCCAATCTTATGACAGGGACTGAACTTGTTGGCTACTGCGTCTCCTCACAGACACAACTTAAACGCCGTTCATGCATTGAACCACCAGCAGAAGGGCTAAGGAAGTCAGCAACAGACAGCCATGTTCACCTTTAATACAACAAAACACAGACATGCTTTGAAGAAAGGCTTGCCCTTGTCAGCACCATCTTCCCCAACTCCATGTTAGCATCCTGAGGACAGAAGTGCCTTTCATTTGATGGAGGAAAGAGAATTAGGTCCAGGACTCAGATTTATAAACAAAGAGTAGGCCATAATGAAACCCAGTGCAAAACCAATGACCACCATTGTCAGCACTATATGTTTGTATTGAATCACAGGGACTACATTAGGCCACATCCCCACAAACTTTTGCTGACAGAGTGTGGAGCCAAAGGAAGGACTTCTCAGACTTCTTCATCTGGCATCATCTGCAGCTCATTGCAGTGGTCTTGGACCACAAATTTACCTCAGAACAATGTACCAACAGAATGCATAGGACACACAAGGGCACTGCCTGCCCTCCAGTTCCTAAACACGCTGACTGTAGACTACTTGCATATCTGAACCCAGGCATCATCCAGGGCTGGAAGAGTGGAAGTGACTGCAAGGTTAGAAAATAAGCAGTCTGCTTAGGCTTTCTAGACTCACAGTCTCAAAGTCAGACCTGAGAAACTGGATTGTTAACCCTTAAATTTGCAAACAGTGATGCATGCCAGCCAGCCAGCAGATTTCAGGAAATCACAGCCCCATCTAGCCCTGAAATACAGTACCAGAGACTGACCAGGTAGCAACCAACATGAAAGAGCTCTCAGAACTTGAACAAATTCATCAAGGAAACACAGAGAAATGTCTCAGTCCTCCAATAAAAGGGGTTCATACAGAGTGGGTAGCCATTTTTGGAAACAGGAATTCCTTAGCTAACTAACATAACAAAGGCAATTTTCTTTTTTTAATTATTTCTTATTGATTATTTAGAAATCACACACCATACCCCCCATTGCACTCACCTCCCAGTCTTTCCATGTCCTGACCTCCTTCCCCATGACCACCCCCCCAAGCAAAAAAATGAGTCCATTTTATGTTGTCCATAAATTCACTAGAGCATGGTCAAATTCCTAGTGGCCAGTCCCCTCAAGTGAGGATGTGTGTTTCTCCACCTGCATCCATGCCAGAAGCCATTGGCTGAGGAGAGCCATGCAGTGGCTAGTGAGGATCAGGGCCATCTCTCCTGCACCCATGGATATCCACATAGCTTCAGGCTGCAGCTCTGACCACAGGCATCTGCATAAGCTTTGGTGGTAACATAGGCTGCAGACAACAACATGGCCCTTGGCCGTATCAGGACCATCTAGACCATCTACCTACTAATGGCCTTTGGTGGCTACATGGATTACAAGCCTCAACATGGTCTCATGTGGTTACACATGACACTCACATCAGCATGGCTCCACAAGACAGCAAGGCATCAGACAGGGGCACAGACTTCATCAGTCCACATGGATCTCAGGATTCGTCATTGTCTAAGGTACAGCACAGACCACAGACACCAAAATGGCCTTTAGTGGTATCTCAGATCACAGTGGTCCTTTGAGGACCAGAAAGTGAACCTTGCCTCATCTCTGGCCTCCATTGTTGCCCAGAGCCAGGGATCCTACTGCCAGGCAGCGGGTTCAGAGGTTTAGTCTGTGTCTGCATAAGCTCCAGGCTGTTATATACCATCCTTCCAACCCTAATTAATAAAGACAGTATGTAGACCCCAGCCCTCTCTCTCACCTGTCATGGCCATCATGTCTCCAGTGCCATCTCTCTCGGGCAGTGTTTCAGTGGCTTCTCAGAAATTTTCTTTTAATATGACCAAATGCATCAATAGCACACAGAAGAAAGAATTAGTGGGCTCAAGGACAAGCTATTTGAAAATACATGGTTAGAAAAGAAAAAGAGTGATGAATCTTATAGGAATTTTGGAATAGTGCTGCAGGAGCAAATATTTGATTTATTGAAATTCAAAGGATTTGAGACTGCTAGGGTGGCAGAAAACATATTCCAATAAGTAATATTGGAGGGTCTGGATGAATAGGTAAGAGTGCTTGCTGCACAGCATGAGGACCTGAATTGAGATCCCCAGGACCCACATGAAAAGCTGGGTATGGGGGTGGGTGGCAAAATGGCTCAATGGGTAGAGATGCCTGCTGCTAAGCTGATAATTGGAGTTTGATCCCTGGAAGCACATGGTCAAAGGAGAGAACTGATTCTCAATAGTTGTCTTCTGACCACTATACACACACCCTAGCAATCACATATACACATGAATAAAACACATACACACACACACACACACACACATACACACACACACAAATATAAAGATGGATACAAATATCCAAAAATTTAATTAAATCAATTCTAACCCAATGTGTCATATAATCAAGTTCACACAGATGAAAGATAGAGAAAAATCCTCAGTGTTAGAAGAGAAAATCAACCAATTACACCAAGAGATGCTCTGATCATCTTGACAGAAGACTTCTTAGCAGTCCCCACCAGCCTGTGAGCAGGTGAGAAATCTGCCTCCAGGCTGCACCACCACCCTTGCCACCCACTGGACTCTGTCCCTCCAAGACCCATTCCACCACCCAAACCCACACACCTAAACATCCTCCCCATGGCCAGCCCTCCCCTGTAACCCCAGCAGACTATAGGCACAGGCACAAATCACACCAGCTGGGAAGACATATGAGTGACTGGCCTCCAAGCTGGACTGCCCCAAAGTCCAGACCCTAAACCCCAGGGCACATCCACCCATCCCAGCACCAGCAAGGCAGCTAGGCCCTGTCCCCAACTCTGGTGGAACTCCACTGCTCTGGTGCAGTCCCCACCAGCCGGTGAGAGACCTGCCTCTAGGCTGCACCACCACCCCTGCCATCTTCTCTGTTCTGACCCTCCAAGACCCACTCCACTGCCCAACCCCACACCCTCTCCATGGCCAGCCCTCTCCTTCAACCCCAGCAGACTACATAGACACAGGTACAAACCATAACAGTTGGAAGAACAGGCTACATTGACACAGGCATGAGCCACATCAGTTGAAAGAACAGATGAGTAAATGCCAGTGTAAGAATACATTCAACAACCAAATCAGCAATATGGTACCACCAGAACCCAGTGATCCTACAACAGCAAGACCTGAACATTCCAATGCAGCTGAAACACAAGAAAACGACCTTTGAAGACTTCTCAGTAGAAACCCCACAAGTTAAGAAACAGTGAAATGAGATTTCCATTGTTTTGAAGGGGAATATACATAACAGAGAGGTATTTGGACAGACAGAAAATTAACAAAGACATCGAAGCTAAATCATATCTTCAACCAAATGTATCTTAGAGATATGTACATGATATAGACCCAACTATATGCTACTTACAAAAAATTCATATCATCTCCAAAGATACATGTAATTAATATAAAGGGATGAGATTAGATATTCCACACAAATGGAAACCAAAAGAAAGACAGAGTAGCCATACTAGCATCAGCTGAAACAGATGTTAGATTCAAGCAATAAAAAATAACAAGAACAGTCACCATATAAAGATAAAAAGATGGGAGCAGATACAAAGACTCACAGCCAAAAACTAGGCAGAGCTCAGGGAATCTGATGAAAGGGGGAGGAAGGAATGTAGGAGTCAAAGAAGAACATGGTCCATAGATTCAACTGACCAGGACTCATGGGGCTTGCAGAGATTGTGTATCCTGTAAGGGTCTGAGCTAGGTCCTTTATATATATACGTTATGACTGAGCATCTTGGTGTTCTTGTAGGATTTGTAACAATGGGAACAAAGGCTGTCTCTGACTCTTTTGCCTGTTCTTGGGACCCTTTTCCTCCTACTGGGTTGGCTCGTCCAGTCTTGATAGGAGGGTTTGTGCCTAGTCTTACTGTAACTTGTTATGCTGTGTTTGGTTGATATCCCTGTGAGGCCTGCATTTTTCTGAAGGGAAATGGAGGCGCAGTGAATCTGGGGGAGAGAGGAGGTGAGGGTAGGGACAGGGAGGGATGGAGGGAGGGGAAACCACAGTCAGGATGTAATATAAGAGAAAAAGAATAAAAAAATTAAAATAAATAAATATTTTTTAAAAGTATCAGTTCAGTGAGAGAAATAGCAAGTCTAAATGTGTATGCCCCACTTGAATCCCAAATATAAAAGGCAAGTTCAAATAAATCTAATGGAAAGATAGATTCTAATTTATAATTCTTGTAGACATTTGCACTCCACTTTAACAGTGGATAGGTTGCCCAGACAGAAAACCAACAAAAGCATCTTTGAACAAATAGATCTGAGAGATATTTACATAACATTCCATCCAATGGCTGGAATAAATTAGCATGTCAGAGACACTTGCACTTTCATACACCACTGTTTTCAATATCCAGGATATAGGAACAGCCTACATCCATAAACTTATGAGAGAACAATGAAGTGTGGTACATGTATAGAAAAAATATATTCAGATATAAGAAATATGGCTTGTCACTTGGATTGAAGTGAAGGACATTATATTTTAAGTAAAATATGTCAGGCACAGAAGGACAAATATCGCACAATCTCAATCATAGGTAAAATCTGAAAAAAGTAGTGTTATAAAAATTGAGAGCAGAATTGTGATTATGAGAGGCTGGAGACAGAGGGGAAAGGGATGACTGATCAATGGGCATCAAGTTACAGTTCCAGGTGAGCAGCAGGTCCTGGTACAATTATACAGTACTTTGACTACAAATAACAATTACAGACTATAAATTTCAAGAAGTTAAATAAAAATATTTTGAAAGATTTACAAAGAAATGACAATTATTTTAGTAGATAAATATGATTAACATGAATTAAATATCATGTAATACACACAGAGAGCGTTACATGGTACCCATTGTTAGGTATAGCTCTTAAGTTTTTGAGTATCAGTGACAAATAAAAATTAAAACAAAGTCTTATAACAAGAATATTTTCAGGCAATCCAACAGGAGCTGCTAGGCACTTTCCAGGCTTTAGCCAGCAGAGGACAGGGATGGCTCCCCACCAGGCAGTAGGGTACCACTGTGGTAGGCAAGTACAGGGTGGGGAAATGGAAGAGAGAAAGAGACAGAACAGTTCATGGACAGAGGAAAGAGATGGGTCTGAAGTGGTGAAAGTGGGTAGGAACAGGCTGATGTGAATGGCCTGCTTGCCTCCCAAGTTCAAGGTGATATCTGGGCCTGGCCTATTGCCAAGGGCCAGGTCTTGATCTAAGTCCCTGAAGCAGCCCAGGGGGCCTGTGTTGATATCTGTCACTCCTGTCACCACTGAGGGCCATGCAGAGGCCTGTAGTCTGGGCTGCCACCTGGGGCCATGTTGGTATCCAAGGGTCACACTGCCATGGAGGCCATGCTAATATGAGTGGCCTGCACTTTAACCTGGAATCATGGTGACATCCACATTGTTGCCTAGGTCTAGACCACAACCTATGACCATGTTGGTGTCCAAGGGCTGTGCTGCCCCTAGGGCCAAGACAATTTGAGTGGCCATTGCTGTTACCGGAGTCCATGGTATTGTCTGGACCAGGGGCTGCTGTAAGGGCCATGTCTGGGTCCATAGCCCTGCCGCAGTCAGGGTCTGTGTTCATGTCCACAGTTCCTGATATCATTGAAGGTTGTGCTGATGCCCAGGGTCTGGGCTGCCACCTGGGGCCATGTTGGTGTTCAAGGGCCATGCTTCCACTGAGGTCATGCTGAACTGGGTGGCCTGTGCTACCACCAGGGCCATGGTGGTGTCTGGGCCCAAGCTGCTGCTGAGGGTAATATCTGAGTCCATGGTCCTGCTGTAGCTGGAGTATGTAATGATGTCAGTGGACCATGTTAGCATAGGGGTTATTGGAACCATAATGTGCTGAGCCAGCCCCACCCTTCACTGGCCCTGGGATAGCTGGCCCTGCCCCTCTCTGGATAGTGCAGCAGGAGAGTTAGTCCCACCCCTCAGGGGAGAGATGACCCCCATCCCTTTCACCAACCCCCACCCCATGCCCGCACTTGGGAAAGATGGCCCCATCCCTCACCATAGGCGTGCACCTCACCTGGTCAGCACACTAAAGCTGACCCTGTTGTCAGCATGCAGGTGAGCTGGCCCTGAGGGCATGAGAGCAGGAGAGCTGATCACCACCACCCCTATGCCTCTGTAGCAATCGGGAGAGAGGGCTCTGCACCCCTCCTGAGTAAGACAGTGGAGCTGGCCCTGGTGGTGTGAGCATGAGTGAGCTGGATCTGAGGACCTGAAAGCAGAACTGGCCCCACTCCTTGCTGCAGGCTGCATTGGGTGAGGTAGCTAAGGCAGTGCTTGAGAGCTCACTCAGGTTGTAATGATGAGGAAAAGCTGGCAAGCTGACCAACTCAGCTACCACACAGGCCCACAGGGCTATGAGTTGGCCCATCCCAACATCCACCTCATCTATGAACTGTTGGAGCATGTGAATGGGGCAAACCTATAGATCCAAAGCAGCAGAATCTCCAAGACACAGAACAACAACAGGATATCCAAGAGGAGCCCCAGTGAAAGCCTTTGGTGTAGCAGGGGCCAGAGGCCTGGAGCCAGACCAATGACTTGTGACAATGAACACTTGCAAGTAAAAATGAATGGACTAAAGGGTAAACTGTGACTAACCGGCCACACTACAGCTGCCATGACTAGATTCTTCTCCTTTTTTTTTTCTTTTGTTTTGGTTGGTTGGTTTGGTCTTTGGGTTTTCTTTTAAATTAGGCTCTATTGGGGGGCGGGTTGCAGGGGCAGAGGACAGATGTGAGGGGATGGGGAAATATTGTGACTGGAATGCATGATATAAAATCCATAAAGAATCAATAAAAGTTAAAAGAATTTCTTAAAAAGCAAGTATTTTCCATTTACAAAGATTATTCTGAAAGGAACAAATCTATAAAATGATTTTTATTATATGTCATTTTTATAAATAGAACTAGTATATCATCAAAGTTTGAACTATTGTGTAGTGATTAAAATGGCATTGCTAGCAACAATGTGAATTAGAACATACAATGGAAGCCCTGGTACCATATACTTTGTGTGGCATGAAAGCCTTGGTTTTAAATGCCTCCAACTGTAAGTTTCCATACAGAAATTATGAGAATACAGGCTTGTAACTTGTTGGTTAACTGTATTTTGTAGTGTCTTAGGTTTCTATTGCTGTGTTAAAGCACCATGACCAAAAGCAACTTGAGGAGGAAAAGGTTTATTTCAGCTTACAAGTCTCAGGTTGCATTCCATCAGTGAAGGAAGTCAGGGCAGGAACTCCAAAGCAGGAATCTGAAGGCAGGAACTGAAGCAGAGACCATGAAGAAATACTGCTTATTGGTGTGCTTTCTCATGGCTTGCTCAGCTTGCTTTCTTATACAACTCAGTACCATTTCTCCAGGTGATACTGCCCATAGTGAATCGGGCCCTCGCATATCAGTCATTAATCAATAAAATACCCCACATGCTTGCCCACAGGCCAATCTAATGAGATAATTTTCTCAGTTGTAATCCTCTCCTCTCAAATAACCCTAGAACTTGTGTCAAATTAGCAAAAACCAACCAACATGTAGTGTTATTCTGATATTACTCAATTTTTGTCTCAAGGATACTGGAGTGTTTTCATTCATCCAATCTCTCTCTCTCTCTCTCTCTCTCTCTCTCTCTCTCTCTCTCTCTCTCTCTCCCTCCCTCTCTCCCTCCCTCCCTCCCTCCTTTTCTCCCTCCCTCCCTCCCTCCCTGGATAAGTTTTTAACTTTTTAAGACTTTCATATATGACTATACTATGTTTACATCATTTCTACCCCCCTCCACCCTCTAACTCTCTCTACCATATTCCCTCCTAGATTCTGGACCTCTTCTACATTTATTTTTGTTTTATATATACACACACACACACACACACACACACACACACACACGGGGGGGGGAGAGAAAGAGAGAGAGAGAGAGAGAGAGAGAGAGAGAGAGAGAGAGAGAGAGAGAACCTAATGAGTCCATTTAGTGTACATGTGCTTAATGACACATGGACTTGGAATTGGATAACCTATCTGGGATCTTATCTCTGGAGAAAATTGATATTCCCTCTCTCAGCATTCATTAATTGTCTGTAGGTCTTCATCTAAGAGTGTGGCTTTGTGAAATTCCCCCCATCACCATTGGCATGTGTGGTGGTTTGAATGTAATGGGCCCCCATAATCTCATAGTGAGTGGTGCTATTGGGAGATGTGGATTTATTGGAGTACATATGGCCTTGTTGGAGGATGTTAGAGGAAGTGAGTCACTGTGGAGGTGGACTTTGAGATCTCATACATGCTCAAGCTGCACTCAGTATCTTAGTCACTTCTTATTGTCTGAGGGATCAAGATGTAGCTCCTTCTCCAATTTCAGCTCCTTCTCTAGCACCATGTCTGCCTGCATGCCGCCACGTCCTGCCATGATGATAATGGACCTAAACCTCTGAAACTTTAAGTCCCCAATTAAATGTTTTCCTTATAAGAGTTGCTGTGGTCATGGTGTCTCTTCACAGCAATAGAAACCCTAACTGAGACAGTATGTCAAGTGGTAAGATAACATTATGCAGGTCTTGTTCAGGCAGCCATATTGTTTAGATTTCACAGGTGCAATTTTCTCCTGTCTTGTCTAGAAAACTAACTAGCAACTAGGTCCCAGTCCTTTAGTTTTTACAGACTTTCTAATCCCTTCCTACAAAGTTCTCAGAACCATAACTGTGGAGGTTGTTTTGTAGCTGTAATAATTAGAGCTGTGCATAGTCACTTATTCTCTGCATTTTGACCAATTGTGGTCACAGGTAGTTGGCTAGCCTCTGGTCTGCTATCCTCACTCCCCATCTGTACCACCATTGTTTGCATAGACCCTACCTTGATAACTCCTATTGTTTTACAAGCATCCCCTCCTCTGAAATCATTCTTTTGCTTAGGTTTAGATGGGAACCACTCATCTAAACAGCCCCTGTCTGTCACATCTGTAACTCTACCTTGATACTTATTATGGTCTGAACAAATAGTAAACAATGTTGGCATTGATCTTTAGCTGTCTAGATGCCCCTGGCTGCAGTCATTGTCCAAGCTCCCTTGCTGCTAGAAGTAGCCATTAGTCTACAATTCCAGATAATCATATATAGGTAAGAGTTTCTAGGGATTGTGGGTCCTTATTACTTGGGTCTGAACCCAAATTCTCTACAACTAGACGTTTTTGTCTTATAATGAGTTCTGCTGATAGTTATGACCTTGGAGAAAAGATGAGGGTCATGGATAGAGGGGACTGATTCTAATCCTTTCTGGATCCCAAAGCTCCAAAGTAATCACTAAGTGGGATATTTTGAAGACAATCACCTTCAAGGTGACTTTTTAGGGGGCTATTTTCAGAAACATTTGGAGAAGGGGACATCTTATGCCTATTAGACATGTGCTGCATAAAATTCTTACTTTTTGAAGGTTTTATGTATGGAAAATTCAGACAAAATATGCTTAAAGCATAAAGTTGTGCTGACTGGTTCTTCCATGATTTCATGTGTTAAAAGTACTCATCCAGTAGTGCATCAACTTCTGTAAACAGGTTTAAGGAGCCATCCTTCAGAAGGGCATCACTGTGCCAGTCACATGGTGCATCCTTCCAGTATAGAACTGCAGGAGGCCAAAGCAGCAAAGCGGGCATAGAACCCAGAGTGAGAAGCAGCATTCAGCTGAACGACTGATCTTGGATGCCTTATTGACATAACAGCCCCAGCAAGAGAGCTAACCTAAAAAGACAGAAACCAAAAGAAAACCTATGTGATGTTCGTTGACTCTTATAAGTATCAGGAGAGAAAAGCTTTGATTTTGATGGCTGCCAATTACTGGCAATTGCAGGCAGAGACTGTCCTTGCTTTCTCTGAGTCAAAGCAATGGCAGCAAGACATGATTTACAGCTTTGTTATTTCAGGGCCTGTCAGATCACTAGTCAAGGACAAAGAAAATAATGGTTTCTTGAAGTGGAAAATTTTCATCTATAACCCAGTACTAATTACTTTCATGTCACCATAGTAAATAACTTATAAAGGGAAAGAAAGGATTATTTAGGCTCACAGCTTTGGAGCTTGTAAGGTTGTTTGGCCTCATTGCTTAGGGGACTTCAGTGAGGTGGGAGAGCACAGGGGAGCATGTGGTGATGTGAAATGACCTCCACATTCACAGACACACAAGAGAGGAAGAGGAGGACGCTTGGGCCCCACATCCCCTTAGGGCCACATCCACACGACCAGAACCCATTCCAGACCCGCTCTTTAAAGGCCCCACCAACCTCCAAACACCAGCACTCTGAGGACAGGACTTTAACCCACTTGGGAGGAATCTCAGCAACAAACCACATCTGGCATGAGCTTCTCCCCAGAGTCAAGGGGTTTTCAGGGACCAGCTTTCTTTGGGGCATGCAGAGGAGAGAAGAAGTCGGACCCTATGTTTCTATAGCCCCTACCCACTATGGTGAATGTGAAACATTCTTTACGCAAACCTGGTTGAGATCCCCAGACAGGTTCCAGATACTTCATATGAGGCAGAGTCAGGGGAAGTCTTTGGGAATACCCTAGTCACTTCTGACTCCTTTTGTCCTTCTGCTTTCTAGCTGTTATGAAGTGACCAAATCTTCTCCACCACACACCTTTGATACCATAACATTCTGCCAAGTATACAGAGCCATCTAAGCATGGGTTGAACCCTCTAAATACATGAGCCAAAATAAAGTGGTTGAGACCAGAAATTTTGTCACAAGACATAAAAGTAGTTAGCATACTTATCTCAACAGCTGTATCTTCCCACCTCAGTCTCAAGATACTGCTAGACCATGGGTTGCACATGGTGAAACATGTTGTATCCCAGGCATTTGGGTTAGAAGCTACTAGAGGCATACTTTCCCACCAGAGCTGCGTGGAAGAAGTAAGCTATGGTCCAGGATTCCCCAAGTAGTAAAAGAATCCATACAATAAGTAATACAATGAGTCATCCGCCTAAAGTTTTTAAAGAACTCATTGACTGGAGTAAGTTATAATTACCTCAAGCCTATGGAGTTCATGTACAGTTTATCTGAGTGAGAGCAACTCCTTATAGTAGCTACATGGGTGACTGCAAGCCTGGCAATGATGGTTCTTCAACTATGGAGTTAAACAGTTAATTATCTCAGAGACCACCTTGCTATTTTCTGTGGAATATAGAAAATAAATTGTGAGGATTATAACAAGAAACAAGATGAAAAGTTTTAAAATTATGTGAGGTATTTTCCACAATTATCTAGTACCTAACAATCTTTCCATTCATTGTGTGTTTATTGTCTCTGAAATATTAATATTCATAACCCTTTTCTTCTGTATCTTGCTACAAAAGACAGTAAACATGATAGGTCTGGAATTTCCAAAGGGTTTTTTTGTCATTAAGATTTTATTTTATTCATGGTTTTGCATCATACACCATTGCAAACTATAACTGATTTTAATTTAACTAAGGCTAATTCTAGTTTTAAGTCTTACACTTTCCAACTTTTTAAATTTTAAAATACATTTGTGTTACTCTCACTTCACTTTCCTCCCTCTAACCCCTCCCACGATCTCCCATCACTCCATTTCAAATTGAAGTCCTCATTCTCTTTGAAAAGTGTTGGGGTGTGTGTGTGTGTGTGTGTGTGTGTATGTGTGTGTGTGTGTACATACAAAACCTGCTGGGCACATTTAGGGTTGCTTGTGAGCACACAATTTCAGGATAACCACCCAGCAAACAGAGACCATTAGAGAAAAACCACAATGGTCATATTTCAGATTGTGGGATACCCAGCTCCAAGAGGAACATCTACAACACAACCCCCACATCTAAGGCTCAGGAAACATCATGAAGCAGATGACTGAAAGACTGTAGGAGGCAGGGGACCAGGAACTTTGTTGTCCGTGTTGTGTCTTCTAGAAATGACAGGAAAACTACATCCATGATACCTCAACAATATGGCTGCCCAAGCAAGACCTAAATGATGACAATACCAACAGACAGGATAATATAGAAAAGGCAAGTCTCACAAGACTCTACCCATAGACAAAGAATTACCAGGAACTAGTGACTGATGAGAGAGAATTACTCTCCCTGGGATGAGTCCCCAACTAATTATTCAACATAATGGGATCAGCCCTGAGTCTTTTTTAAAATTCCAAACCCCAAACTACTAAATAGTGGCTAAGTAAAAGAAGAGTCTAGTAGTTCTGTTGGGGCTCAAAGCACAACATCCCAAGTTTAGCACCTCAGAAGCAACATCCTGTTGATCTTTCAACCCTACTTTCTCCCTGAAGCAAATCACAGAAAGCAGCCTTTCTCTTTCCTGACATGGAGCATAGAACCAAATCCTAAAATGCTAAACTCACCCTGCCTCATAAGCCTTCTCCCTCAAGGACTTCCTTCTAGAAGAATCTGCCCAATACCTGTGTGGAACAATGCTACACGGATGGAGCCGAGTCTGAACACAGAGTCCTTACTGGGTTCCTGGTCTCTATTATCACTCACTGGGCCTTTTGTCCATCCACACTTCTATATAGCTATTGCTCCTTTTATCTAACTCAAGCGTAAAAACAGGCAATCCTCCAGGTCTTTGTATAGTCACTTCTGAAGGCTCCAGGTTCATGTAAAACCTTGACCAAATAGCTTTGTTAAGCTTTCTTCTTTTTAGCCTGCCTTGTGCTTAGAAGAAATGTCCATGATCCTTATGGTTGAGAATAGTCAACATCCTCTGGTCTCTCACAGTGCTTGAAGAGTAAGAGTCCCATTGCAGGGGGTGTAGGGGGAGCTTCATACACGTCTTTAGACAGTTTTTATACTACAAAGAAGAGGGTGGGTATTTTGTTGTCATTTACAGAAAATGGATAAAACAAAGCTCAAGTTTTCTTTACTAAAGAAATCCTCAGAGCTTTTACATGGTAATTTGTATTATGAATCTCAGAAAATAATACACTACACAGTCCTTTTCAAGTTTAGTTGATTAAAATATTCTTTTTTCCATTTTTTTTTAAACAGAATTTTCCTCAACCCGTTTTCTATATAGCAAATAGAGAAGTCATGAGTTACCATAGTATTAAATGTGGCCCATGGATCAGCAATATGCATCATACCTGTAGATTATACAGGCCAGAGTTTGGACACCATTTATATCTACTCAATCAGCCCCTGCTATGCTCCCAAGGCAATGTTTTGCAGTCTCATGTTTGAGAAAAACTGGACTATTGGGTGATCCTGAGGCCAAGGCCACAGCACTTAGATTTAGTTAAGCATACTATATGGAATATCTTCTGCAATGTCATCTTTGTGATGACAGGGATTGTTTTGCTCAAAGATGTACCCAATACACCAGAAGAGTGTCTGTGGAACCCAGAATCATTTGGTAAATGTCTATGACTGCAATGTATTATGGTCTCTATAGTGTCTTGATTAATTATCCATTATGTGCTCCCTGAAGTATTTAATATCAACTTAACATCACCTTGATTTGTTGCATCCAAGGGTGGGGCATAGGTTTTAAAGAAATCATGGCCTTTCTAGAAATCATCCTTCCCAAATAAACTTCAGCCCTCAAGATGTATTACAAATCAGAATAAACTTCATCTTTCCAGATAGACTACAAATTCATTGCAAGCATAATAGAAGATGATTGAAGAGAAAAACAAGTAATAAATCAATTGTGGAAGTAAGATTCCTTCAAGGGTTTTATCATGGGGTTTCCTGATTGACTGCTTATGGGCAAGTTCCCTCCATCTTCTACAAGATCAGAGCTGGTCCTCGCATGGAGGCTGTCAGCAGTGTGAGCTTCACTTCGGGTTTTCCTCTCTCCTTGCTCTTTTCTCAGGCTCCTATAGATTACAGGCCCCATGCCTTCTAACACTAACATGATTTGTGAGAAAGCCCTTGGTGATCTTTGCAAATTGGGGTAATGGATTTAACTCTTATTAAGGGTGATTGTGGGGCAGTTTTGATGTGAAATTATGAAATAAGGACACATTTTCTGATTTGATAATAGAGGAGCATCTATATCTAAAAATACCATAAAAGTATAATTCAATACAAATGTGTAGCTAATGGAATTGAGGGCATCTTTGGGTGACAGCCATTAGAGTATTGCTTACATCAGCTATGAGGACAGTGTGAGGAGTCATTTCCCTCCACTATCACCACAGAGCACTTTCTCATCATTTTAATACAGACTCAAACTTATTTGTTAATGATTTCTAAAGGAGCCCAGCTTTCGTCTCTAGCTCTGTAACTTCTAGGATCTCTATCATGTCATTTACCTTTGACTGTGAGCCTCTTCTGGCATCTCTATTTCCTCAGTGTTCCTCAGTTTTAGCACTTCATTCCTGTTGGCCTCTGCTCAAAGTACTCACTCCCTGAGACACCCTGCTCACTCCACCTTCTGACTGCTTTTATGTCCAGTCGGTTTTATAAATTGTAAGCCTCTTAGAGCATAGTTTAGTTCCTAAACATGTCCCCGAATTTCCCACCCCTCCTGTGTCTTCCAAATAGATCACTGCATTGAGTCTGTGAGGAATGTATTGGGTTCATATCCTGCTAGATTTTGAGCTTCTCACAGGTGGTTGTACAGTTTTTTCTCATCTATATATTTGCAATATTAATCACTAGTCATCCATTCACCCAATACAATAATCATTGTAAGGAATACAAAAGACAAATGGCTTGACCCTAAACCATTATAAGCAATTGGCCTCCCATTTCAAGTATTGGAATTTCTCTTGTGGATGCATCATTACTGAGAGGTGGGACCTTCAGGAGGAGTCCAACATCATCGTTGTGGGGTGGGAACAGTGGCTCCTGACAAAAGGTGAGTTTTCCCCTTCTCTGCCTCACATGCACTCTCACCATGTTACACTACTGCTATGTAACACAGCTGGGAGGACATCCCCCATGTACTGCGGCTGGAAGGACATCCCCATGTACTGCAGCTGGAAGGACATCCCCATGTACTGCAGCTGGAAGGACACCCCCCATGTACTGCAGCCGGGAGGACATCCCCATGTACTGCAGCTGGAGGACACCCCCCATGTACTGCAGCTGGAAGGACATCCCATGTACTGCAGCTGGGAGGACATCCCCATGTACTGCAGCTGGAGGACACCCCCCATGTACTGCAGCTGGAAGGACATCCCATGTACTGCAGCTGGAAGGACATCCCCCATGTACTGCAGCTGGAAGGACATCCCCCATGTACTGCAGCTGGGAGGACATCCCCATGTACTGCAGCTGGAAGGACACCCCCATGTACTGCAGCTGGGAGGACACCCCCATGTACTGCAGCTGGAAGGACACCCCCATGTACTGCAGCTGGGAGGATATCCCCCAATGTAGTACACCTGGGAAGTGCCCACCAGCTGTGATCTCTTAACCCAGGACCTTCCAGTCCCAAGAACTGGGAGCCAAATAAACTCTTATTTATAAATTGCTCACTCTGTGGCTACAGCAGCACAAAATGACTAAGACACCAAGATGGTTCTGACATGACATCAATAATGATTAGTGTTCATTGTCAATTTGACAGGATCTGGAATCATTTAAAAAAAAACATATGAGGCCATGCCTGTGAGGGTGATTTAGCTTCCTCCCATACCTGTGGGAGATATGTTGATTAGGGTAACTGAGGTGGGAACACACCACCGAAAGGAGGAAGGCATCATTCCCTGAGTTTAAATCCTAGACTGCAAGAAGAGGAAAAAGTGAGCTGAGCACACAAATTCATCACTCCCTGCTTTCTGACTACAGATGCCACGTGACCAGCTGCTCTAGCATCCCACCACTGTGATTTCCCAAAGTGATACTTGAAAACCGAGAGCCAAAATAAACCATTCCTTCCTAAGTTGCTTTTGTCGGGGTATTTTGTCACAAGGATGGGAAGTAACTAAGATGATAGCCAATACAGCATGTCATTCATTTCTTCACTCAAGCTTCAGGTACTTTAAGTGTGACTTTTTTTTTTTTTGGTACAGATTAGTTTATCAAGAATCCATCATGAGCTAACACTCCATGCTCAACGACAGGCCACATCTGCCAAAAGACCAGGTAAGATGCCCATAGACCTTCTCCACTCTCAGTTACCTCAGACCTAATTCTCAGGGTTGCCCCTAGTGCTGGAACAGAACACCAGGGGCAGCTTCCCCTCCCTGCTGCCAATACCTCCTGAGGATCCCTCAGACCATCTACCCCTGGCCTCCCCGTCCCCCAGCCTCCAACACCAGCAAGCACTTTCCCTTGAACATGCCAGTCAAACAGGCCAATAAAGCAGGCAACACACAGCCAACACACTCTCTGAAATCCCAGAGAGGAAACATAAACCAAGGAACAAAACACTCACTCAACAAAGACAAACCCAGAAATCAGCACTTAGACCTACCATCACCATAAACCCAGACTCCTAGATGCCAGCATATGAAAACAATCAACAACAGCCAGGGCAATATTTCTCCAACAGAAACCAGCTATCCTACCAGAGCAGGCCCTGAATATTCCAACATAGCTGAAGCACAAGAAAGTGAGCTTAAAACCAACTGTATGAAGATGATAAGATCCTTAAAGAGAAAATGAATAAATCACTTAAAGAAATCCAGGAAAGCACAAACATTGGAGGAAATTAATAAATCCCTTAAAGAAAGCCAAGAAACAAACAAACAAACATTGAATGAAACAAATGTAACTATTCAGACCTGAAAATAGAAATATAAGCAATAAAGAAAACACAAAACTGAGGGAATTCTGAAAATGAAAAATCTAGAAAATCAAACAGAAACTATAGAGGCAAGCTTCACCATCAGAATTCAAGAGATGGAAGAGAGAATCTCAAGCATTGAAGATACAACAGAAGAAATGGATACATCAGTCAAAGAAAATGTTAAATCTTAAAAATTCCTGCCATAAAACATCCAGGAAATCTGGGATACTATGAAAAGACCAAACCTAAGAATAATAGGAATAGATAAAAGAGAAGAACCCCCAGCTCAAAGAACCAGAAAATATTTTCAACAAAATAATAGAAGAAAAATTTCCAGATGTAAAGAAAGAGATATCTCTAAAGGTACAAAAAGCTTACAGAGAACCAAATGGATTAGACTAGAAAAGAAAGTCCCCTTACACATAATAATCAAAACACTAAACATACAGAACAAAGAAAGAATATTAAAGCTACAAAGGAAAAGGACGAAGTAACATAAAGGCAGTCCCCTTAGAATCACATCTGACTTCTCAGTGGAGACTAAAAGCCAGAAGGGCTTGGACAAATGTGCCGCAGAAACAAAAAGGGGGGTATAACAGCAGACACTGAGGAAATCCAGAGAATTAAGTACATACGTTAAAAAGCTATACTCCACCAACTTGGAAAATCTAACAGCAGGTAACACTTACCAAAGTGAAATCAAGATCAAATAAACAATTTAAAAAGAACTTTAATCCCTAGTGAAATAAAAGCCGTCATTAAAAGTCTCCTAACCAAAAAAGGGCCAGACTTTCTACCAGACTTTTGAAGAAGAATTTATGTCAATACTCAAATTAATTCACAAATAGAAATAGAAGGAATATTGCCCAATCCATTTTATGAAACCAGGGTTATAGTTGGATTATTTTTTTTACTCCTATCACTCAGCTTCCAAATAAATACACAGAGACTTATTCTTACTTATGAATGCCCGGCCTTAGTGTGGCTTGTTTTTAGCCAACTTTTCTAACTTAAATTTTTTTTCTCTTTAACTACATTTTGCCTCTGGGCTTTTTATCTTTCTTTATTTCATATATCTTTCTTTCCTTCTTACTCTGTGGCTTGATGGCCCCTGGCATCCTTCTCCTTTTCTCACTCCTCACTCATTTTTTTAGATTTCTCTTCCTATTTATTATCTCTGCATACCAGCCCTGCCTATCTTTTCTCCTGCCTAGCTATTGACCATTCAGCTCTTTATTAGACTAATCAGGTATTTTAGGCGGGCAAAGTAACACAGCTTTACAGTTAAACAAATGCAACATAAAAGAATGCAACACATCTTTGTATCATTAGACAAATACTCCACAGCATAAATGAATGTAACAATCTTAAACTAATATTCCACAACACAGAGTTACCCTGATACCTAAACCACATAAAGATTCAACAAAGAAAGAATTACAGACCAATTTCCCTATAGACATAGATACAAACATACTCAGTAAAACACTTGCAAATAGAGCCCAACAACACATAAAAAAGATCATCCACAATGATCAATAGGCTTCATTCCTGAGATGCTGAGTTCACCATTCGAAAATCAGCAAATATAATCCACCATCTAAACAAACTGACAGAAAAAAACTAAATAAAACAAACACATGATCATCTTATTAGATGCCAAAAAAGCCTTTGATGAAATCCAACACCCCTTCATGATAAAAGTACTAGAGAGATTAGGGATGCAAGGGACATCCCTAATCATAATGACAGCAATTTACAATAAGCCTATAGCCAAAATCAAATTAAATGGAAAGAAATTCAAAGCAATTCTACTAAAACTAGGAACAAGACAAGGCTGTCCACCCTTTCCAAATCTACTCAAGAAAGTACTAGAAGCTTTAGGAGAGCAATAAGACAACTGAAAAAGAAGAAGGAGATACAAATTGTAACAGGAAAAGTCAAATTATTGTTATTTACAAATGACATGATAATATACATAAGTGACTCTAAAAATTCCACTAGAGAATTCCTACAACTGATAAAACACTTTCAGTGAAGTGGCTGGATATAAGATTAACTTTAAAAAAATCCTATATACAAATTACAAATGGACTGAGACAGAAATCAGGGAAACTACACCCTTCATAATAGCTTCAAATAATGTAACTTCTCTTGAGGTAACTCTCACCAAGTAAGTAAAAGACTTTTATGATAAAAACTTCAAGTCTTTGGAGAAAGAAAATTAAGAAGGTATCAGAAGATGGAAAGTTCCCCCATGCTCAAGAATTGGTAGGATTAACATAGTGAAAATGGCCATCCTATCAAAAGCAATCTACAGATTCAATGCAATCCACATCAAAATTCCAACATAATTCTTACAGACCTTTAAAGGACAATTCTCAACTCCATGTTATAAAACAAAACCCAGGATATCTAAAACAATCCTTAACAATAAAAGAATAGCTTGAGGTATCATGATCTGTGATTTCAAGTTGTACTACAGAATTGTAGTAATAAAAACATGGTATTGGCATAAAAAACAGACACATTGATCAATACAATTGCATTGAAGACCCAGACATAAATTCACACACATAAGGACAAGTGATTTTTGATAAAGAAGCCAGAAATACACACTGGAAAAAAAGAAAGCATCTTGAACAAATGATGCTGGTCAACTGGAACCACAAGACCAAGTGGTTCAAAGGCCTCAACATAAAACCAGACACACTGAACCTAATAGAAGTTAAAGTAGGGAATAGCTTTGAACTCAGTGGCACATGCGACAACTGTAACACGCATCTTGAAAGGTCTAATAATAATAATAATAATAATAATAATAATAATAA
>CABHPP010128008.1:0-11072 GCA_902168425.1 Peromyscus attwateri
AAAAAAAAAATGGAAATAGATTCTTCTCTCATACAGTACATTCTGACCACAGTTTCTGATCCCTCCACTCCTCCCAGCTCCAGCCACCTCCCCTCTCCCCCAGATCTACTCCCTCTTCGTTTCTTCAGAAAAAGAGCAGGCTTCCAAGAGACAATGGTAAAACAGGACAAAACAATATAAAATAAGACGAGGCAAAAGCCCTCATATCAAGGCTGGATGAGGCAACCCAGTGGGAGGCAGAGCCCCAAGAACAGGCGAAAAGAGTCAGAGATACGCCCACTCCCACCCTTAGGAGTCCCACAGAAACACCAAGCTAACAGCCATCATATATACACAAAGGACCTGGTGCAGGCCCATGCTTGCCACTTCAGTCTCTGTGAGCCCATGTGAGCCTTGCTTAGTGGATTCAGTGGGCCGTGTTCTCTTGGTGTCCTCCAGCCCCTCTGATTCCTACAATCTCCACCCCCCACCCCCTTACACGGGGTTCCCTGATCTTCTAGGGGAAGGACCTGATGGAGACCTCCAATTTAGACTCTCTCTCCACATCATGTCTGGCTGTGGGTCTTTGCGCCCGCTCCCATCTGCTGCCAGAGGAAGCCTCTCTGATGATGACTGGACAAGGCACTGGTCTATGAATATTGCAGAATATTATTAGGGATCATTTTATTGGTTTGGGGTTTTTTTCTTTATTTTTTGTTTGTTTGTTTTGCCTGTCCTGTTTGGTTCTACCCTAGGTCTCTGGGCTATCCAAGTCCCCAGTTCCTGGCCATCCAAGCAACACAGGGCATGGGCTCCCTCTGGTGGCATGGCCCTCAAGTTAAACCAAACATTGCTTGGCCACTCCCACAAGCTCTGTGCCACCACTGCCCCAGGACATGTTGCAAGTGGACAAATTGTAGGTCAAGGGTTTTGTGGCTGAGTTGGCGTCCAGGTTTATGACTATCTTTTAAAGCTGTATTTCACTTCACAAGTAAAATACTTCGCTCGAAGAAGATATCTTTGTATGTAATGTTAAATTTTATACAGTCCTACAAACCACTTTTCTACAAGAAGTTTAATGAACATTTATTCATGGGCAAGGTAACAAAATGTTAGAGTATAATCAAAACCATTTTTTGAAGAACATGAAAATTTAATTTCTCACCACATATTACTCAGATAAAAATAGTTTAGGCAATGGATATGCCAAAAGTAAAAGTCAGTCCAGGTTCATGAGCACTTGTCCTAAGGAAATGTTACTATATACTCTGTCATATTCCAGTCATTTGTGGGCTGAATTCACTGATACAGTGACAAATGGGTATTTGTTTTTTACCAAGTGCCTAAAGTGGAATGAACAAGAAATTAGTGCCCTCTATGAGTGGGAATGCAGAATACATCTTTTAAATAAGAATGTATTCTAAAACTGGAAAATGGTGTTAACTGGTGGCATGGCCCAATCAAAATGAGATGTTTAATGCAAGATAGTCTTCCTTATAAGCAGTTTGCTGATGAATAAAAACAAAGAGGAGAAAACATGCATTTCCTGGTGTGTCATTAAATTGCATCTCATTAAGACATCATGGTGGAACACAAACCCTTAGAGAATACTCTCTAACAAGCGTCATATGAAAGGGAAGAACCCGTGCCTCCTAGCACATGGTCCCTAAATTAGGATGTGTACAGTGGGGCTGGGTGATGCATAAACTTACCAGCAGTTCTTTTTAATTTTACCTCACCAGCAATCTCACCTCTAACGATACTGATGAACCAATCGCATTTGTTCCAAGTAGCCCAGGGGACCACTGCATGCACTGACTTGCTAAGCTTCTGCTTTCTCAGCCATCCCCACACCAGGCAGTTCTATACTGTTGCCTCCATGAAAATGTAGGTGTTCTCCTGTTGGAGTAAGAGGGAGTCTCTCATCCTGCTCTCTCTGAAGTCCCATTTCCCTTTGGCGTCTTTCTGTTGTTTGGCTCTGGTCTGTCAAGGCTGAACTGAGGAAATCATGTTTGGAAGGAGCATTGACTTTGGCTTTGGACAACTGGCAGATTTCACCATTTGGCATTCTGAAGGCTTCTACCATCCATTCCAGAATTGTCACTCCCCACATCTATGCTAAGGCCATTTCTGCCTTCCCTGTGCAGAGAGTGGGGGTTTCTGTGATTAGCAGGCCAATACCAAAGCCAAGGATACCAAAGCCCATATTCAGTTGACATACTAATGACAGCCATGGACATCTGTCACTTACAATTTCAACATAGCCGTTTTTGAATGTGTATAGAATCGCTTTTCTCCGTTTTGTGCTGTTTCTATTGTGCAGGCTAACTCTGATAGCATCTGTGTTTGTAGTGCCCCGTGCCTCAGAGAGTGAACCCTTCGGCAACAGGCAGTGCCTCCCCCTCAGGAAGATGACATCATCGAAGTCTTTGTTTCTCTCATAACCCAACTGTGTGTGTGGCACGTCACTAGCCACACTCCATGCTATTGTGGACACACAAACCTGAAGCTGTGATTTGGGTATTGAATTAAGGTCCTCTGGCTTATAATGATGGAAACATTGCCACAGGCAATTAGCAAAACTTGTTAAAGTTCCAAGGAAGATGATAAATTAGACTTTCAGGATGGAGTCAGATAGTTTAGGAAACCAGAAAGAGAGGAAAATCAAAAACTTTGCCTATTTCAAATCTTGCCCTTTGCCCCTTTGGATTTCAGAGGAGTATTTTTCAAAAATGTGCTGCCTTTAGGTGCTATTGGTCACTTTTATCTCTATCTCAGAGCTTTGTCAAATGTTCAAATGTGGCCAAGACTTGACTGTAACCTTCCTCTTTTTGTGTTTTGTCTTTTAGGTAAGTATTTTGATATCCTTCCTTATCAATGCTGAAAGAAAATCCACCTGCCTGATGCAGAACCAATGGCTTTAAAAAAGTAAGATAGAAACTGGTGTGAATGGTAAAGAGTGGCACTCCCCTGCTGCTGGTAAGAATGTAAGTGGTATTCAAAGAAGTTGGCTTTTCCTAAGGAAGGGGACTGACAGCCTGGGAAGTTGGGAGATAGGTGGGGTGGATTGTTGCTGTGCAAGTCCAGAGAGGATTCTAAAGAATGTTCATGAAATATTCATCCACATCTGCTTACTGGCTGGATAAATGGTCCTCTTCTGAGCTGGCTCACCACTCCTAGGCTGGAAATTGTTCTCTTAAATACTACTCTCACACCTTTCCCAGATGGAAGCAAACGTGGCAGTGTTACAGATAATTTGCTTTCTGGTCTTTGTCTTTAAAAGGGAGCTAAAGTAAAGGAAATATTTTTTTACGATTTCATTTTAATTTATACAGCTTTGCTAAAATTTAAAACATGTGTAACATGTGATCATGAATATGTAGATAAGCCCCATCCAGATTCTGGATATGTTGGAGAAATGCCAGTGCTCTCAAATGATGTATTCCTTTGTTCTTTTCTCATTTTATACATGGCAACTCCTGTGTACATGTCAAATAATATGCAAAATACAAGTATAGTGATTCAGTGTTATTTTGCTCATACCTGTAGTCATTTTTATGGCTATCTATTTC
Organism: Peromyscus attwateri; assembly: GCA_902168425.1. Taxonomy (NCBI): domain Eukaryota; kingdom Metazoa; phylum Chordata; class Mammalia; order Rodentia; family Cricetidae; genus Peromyscus; species Peromyscus attwateri. The sequence continues at coordinate 3,552 of CABHPP010128008.1, forward strand.
AAGATTTTAAAACATCTGTGTTAAATATTGTGTTCATGAAAAAGCCAGGATACCACTTCTGCTACTAATGCCACATTTAATATAAACTAAAATGATCCTATGAGAATGACAGCTGTATTATTGGAAATATGTTTAACATTGATGACGAACAAATTGCAAATACTGAAATACTTCTGAGACAGGGTCCAGTGACTAAATATTGTCCTCTCCGAGATTACATGGGCCTCGTCAAACTTTCTGCTCTCCTGGTACCATCTGCCTTTCCATCATCTAGCTGTTGCTCATTCAGATGCTAATGCCTGGTACAAATCCTTCCACAAGAGTTCCAACATACACTGTCTTGTGAGGCCCCACAAAGGTTTCCTAGTGAGATCTGAGCTTGCTTTACACAGCAGGGGCTGCATTAGGGGATGGCTTGACCATGTGCATGGTCTCAAGTGGTTGGGATGGTCTACACTTGGCTGTGCTGGAGGGAGCACCCCTTGGCGTTCTTTTAAAAGCCCTTTAGTAGAGACAGAAGGGGCTGGTGGATTTTGACCCAGACCTTCCCAAGGCTATCATGTGTTTTCTAATGTTCTCTCTCTCTCTCTCTCCTCTATATTTCTATCTACATATTCCTTATTTCTCGCTGCTCAAGAGTACCCTGGGTAGGGGGGAGGGAGCTGATCTCCCTCACTGGCTTATCCTTATCCTGAAATCATTCATCAATAGAGGCCATGAATTATTTTGCTATAGTTGCTATAACAAACTACCATAGACTGATGATTTAAATGGCAGCCATTTATTTCCTTACAGTTCTGAAGGTTAAGAGTCTGAGATTAAAATATCTTTAAGGTTGGTCTCATCCTTGGAAGACAGCTGAATGTCTTCTCCCTGGACCTCAGGGTATCTGTGTCCAGATTTCTCTTAATGTAAATATGAATTCTTCTGTGTTAGGTTCAATGCTAATGACCTCATTTTAACTAAATGACCTCTTTAAAGCACTTCTCTCTAAACACAGTCAGATGACATGTAACCATGTTTCAGTCAAGGGCTAAGAGTGCACAGTGGTTGTTTGTGAAATTGTATCACCAAGTGATTTCTTAATTTCTCTAGGTATGATACATGCACAATAACAAAATTTCCTAACAATGCTTTTCTTATGCTATATCTCCATCACTAAGTAAAGCATGGTGTATAGACATACTCTGAGGTTCAAAGGGACAGGACTCGGGTATGGAAGTATGCGGTTTACTCTTTAATAGTACACATATGGTTTCTTGCCTAATTCTTGTCAAGTCATTACATGGGTACATTTATTACACCTTCCCTAGTTAGAATATGGGCCTATCAAAAATAAAGACTGATCATATTTTGATTGTTATTACTTCATTCAAAGTACACAGAGGGCTGAGGCGTGTGATGTCTAACATTACACACACATTACCTGAAAATATGGAAACTGTTAGCATGAGGGGAGGCCAGATGAGTGTCCTCTACTTACTTCTAGATGACTTCTGATCCCTTATTTTCACACAGAAAAAAAAACAAAACAAAACAAAAAAAACTGAAGTCTTAGGTCAGGCAGTGTTCCAATGAATCATCTCTAATCCATTCCTGGGAACCCATCAGCCTTCAGTCGGCAGAGATGATCTGACGAAAAGAAACACTGACCTCTGCCCCTGGGTCAAAGAGTCGAGGGCACTGAACCCAGGTGCATGCCACAGAAAACAATTTGGGCTGGTAGAAAGTAATTACCAAATTCAGAGATATTTAAATGTCAGGTAGGGTTTTGGAAGGGAAAACTGTGAACATATTGGTAATCCTGAGGTAGGAGATGGAATGTTCTGGAATTAAAATTCAAGTCCTAGAAATCATATCTTAAGTCCTTACTTAAATCATGTCTAACACTCTGCTAAGTCTAGTTTCACACTTTCACACACTCTAGTGCAAATAAGATAATCATTCTAACTAAAATTTCATCACTAAAACATTGGTTCAGTTTATATTGACCTTTTTTAGTTTTATTCTATTATCCATAATCGCTAGAGCCAACATTCAAAAATATTTTCTATGCTTTAAAGCAGGGTCACCCTGAGTCATATCATACTGATGCTTGTTTAATTAAATTATAAGTATGGTTCAACAAGTTTATAGAAAAATCTCAAGATAATATGAATCCACAGAACTTCAGGATGGTTATCGTGTACAGATTACTGGATGTGTTTTAGAACTAGTTCTTATACCCGCACAATCTGAGATTCTCCATCTGGAAAATATGGAAACAAAGTATCTACGGAGTACTTTCTGGTATTAAAGTACACAAAAATTTTAACCCAGTCCTGGCAAAAGAATAGGAAGAGTAAACATTTGATCTATGCGTTGTTTCATTCCTTTTCCCTTTTGAAGATGTTAGCGTTAGTTCCGTTCTGATCATATTTCCATGCTACGGGTCAGACAAGTAATGGGAAGAAGCAATGTTCTAACCTACAGAAGGAGATGGGCATTAACTCAAAGTTAAAAAGTTATATGTCAGATTCACACAATGAAGTGTTATAAAGCAAATATATACAGGCGCTAGAAGATGTGGTAACATGGAGACAAGTTTTTGTGTTATTTGGTGAAGGTAGTTGTTTTTGTTTTTATTTTGTGTGTGTGTGTGTGTGTGTGTGTGTGTGTGTGTGTGTGTGTGTGATGTTTTGTTTTGCTTTGCTTTGCTTTTAGCCAGGGTTTTTTTTTTTTTGTTGTTGTTGTTGTTGTTTTTGTTTTTGTTTTTGGTAGCCCTGTCTGACATGGGACTCACTATCTAGACCACAGTGGCATCAAACTCACAGAGGTCTGCCCGCCTCTCCTATTGGGATTAAAAGATACAGTACTATCTTATGATGGGCGTACAGAAAAACCTCTTGGTTCCTAGACTGTAAGATGCCATCATTTATAAGATTTTACTAGGAGAGCCAGGTGCCCTGACACCTCAGGACACCTGGGGAGAAAAAGGCCCTTCAGCCAGGAAAATGGAAGCATTTGGGGAAGGCGTCCCTAACATAGAGAAAGAAGGATGCAGCCAACAGTTGTCTCACTGTCCAGACAGCTCAGCATGAGCTAGCTAGGTCATTTTGGGGTGGTTCCACTGGAAGTACACCTCTGGGTAAACACGACTCATGGGTAAACTTCAATGGTAATAGTCCTGACATCTTGGCATCACCTGGCTGTTTGGTGAACCCAATTTCCCAGCACAGTTGGCGATTGCCAATTCTTATCCCAGATAATTTAGTGTTGTCTTATCCTGCTGTCTTCTGTAAAGACAAGATAATGAAAATCATACCTTCAATTAATGTCTCTGTATATTTTAATTTGTTGAGAAATTTTGTTATAATTTCATTAAGAGAATGTTGCAATGAAATTTAATCCATTTCCTATTTTTAATACTTATATTCCTTTGCAATTCATATCCACTTAGGGTATGTGATTTTTATTCCTTATGATTTTCACTTAGGCTGCCATGCTAAATGCTTTCTAATTCCTCTCCATTTTTCATACTCCACATGCAATGCTTTCTTGACTTTATATATATATATATATATGTGTGTGTGTGTGTGTGTGTGTGTGTGTGTGTGTGTGTGTGTATAATTATACATAAGGCATCATCTGTTGGAAGGTCTTCTGGTGAGGAGGTAATGTTTGCTTGCTTGTGTTCTTGGTTTTAGTTTTGTGCCTCATAAGGGAATCACTTCCTTGTGCCTTAGGGAAAAAGATAGCTGGCATCACCTAGCCTGGGAACACTGAAATTGCACACAAAAATGACACACAACATTCAGCATGCTGATGAGTGAGCCCTTAGTTTGTCAGGTAAGAATACTAGAACCTACACCAATAAGTTAGTAATGCTAGGGTTGCATGGGGATTTGACTCATGTTTAACCCAGTGGCCCCATTGTATAGAGTTGTTTGGAAAGCAGGCAGACGACCACTTAAAAGAATGTTGCGAATGGTGATGTTGATGTGGAGCAGAATGATGGCACAGGTAGAGGAGGAGAGAGCTGGTGGATGAGAGAGAAGGATGCGGTGGAGTCTAGGTGTCTCAGCACTTGACAGTACTTGACTAGGAAACAAGACTGAGAAAGAAGTTAGGGGTTTTCCCAGGATGCAAAATAAGATAATTGGATGGACAGAATGCATCAAGAAAGACTGGGCTGAGGAAGAGTTCCCTGGTTGAGCTTGAACCATTTGGGGGCTTCTCTAGTGGAGCTCTCTGTGTGCTAGGTGTGCAGATGTGTCTAGAGTTCACAAAAGAAAAGGAGCCAGTGAGCCTGCCTGTGAGCTACCTATCACGGGAAGCCAGGGAAGTCATTCAAGTCAAAGTGACCGTTGGTGAGGTGAGGAAGGTGAGCACACAAGCACTCTGGGCAGGCCAGCAATTGAAAGGGAGAGCAATGGAAGAGACTGAGTGTGAAACAAAACAGAGTGAAGATATAAAGAAAATCCAGTGCTATGGAAACCAAAAGGAAGGAAGATGGCAGAAAGGAGGCCGCACCGGAGGGTGAGAAGTGTCCACTGGGTTCAGAGAAGCCCAAGTCGGTTCGTGAGGGAGATTCCGAGAGTGGCAGGAGCAGGAAACAGATTGAGGCTGGTGGGAGTGTGAGGAAGCGGGGAAACAGAGACAGCGATGTCAGCAAGATTAATATTGCAAGAAATGAGGCTGATAGGGAAGAGGTGATAGTAAGTTTTTGAACAGAGAAATTGGAAATGAGGGCTTTTTTCTTTTAAGAAAAAATAATTCAGAATAATCAATGCCGTTTTTAGCTTTATGGGAAGAATTTGACAATAAAGAAAAGAACGGGGATAAAAGTTGAGGCTGTCTTTCAGATGTTGTAAAGAGATCAGATCCAAACCATCAAGGAAGGATTTACCTAAAGAGGTAAATGGCATGTGTGTGTGTGGGGGGGGGGGGAGAGTGTGTGTGTGCATGTGTGTGCATGAGTATGTTTGTGCGTGTGTGATGGAAACAATGGACGTGTGTGTGGGATGGAAACGATGGACATGAGTGTACATGAGTTCTCGTCACATTGGTGACTAGACATAGAGAATGCTTCTTTTGTTTGTCATTCTTTTCTCTTTAGTAGGACTATCATCTTCTGTGTGCAGGAAGTGGGAATTTAAGGATTCGAGAAGAAGAAAGAGCATTTGCTGTGATCCTTGGGGAGACTAGAAGATAGGGCTGCTTAATCGTTTCCAGAATTTAAAAATATACATGGGATTGGGCTGCAGTGCAGAAAAGGTTGGCAGTCCTGGCCTGGTTCTCCTTAGCCTTGCTCGATTACACAATCAGCCCTTGGCCACTAGGTGGAAACAGTGCACCCTGTGTTAAAATGCTTTTGTTACAAGTTGACACTGACAGATTGACATGTTGAGTGGCGAATTTCTTGATATGAATGAAGATGACGTCTTAAAGAGAAAAAAAAAATCCTAACACATCTCTCAGATTTAGGTACAGCTTCCAGAGCAGAGAAAGACTGTGGCACCACCTAATGAGGACTGGCTTTCACACGAAGTGGGATGTTCTTAGCACACCATCTCTTCCAAACCTTTGCTTCAGAAATGCTAATGAGTTGGCACTAAGAGATCATTTGCATCGTCAGAAGAGAGCTTTTGGCTTTGCAATTTTATCTCAAAATAAATCAGAAGTTACATTGCTCTAGAAATCAGCCTGATAGATAGAACAGAATGCTGGAAGAATAAACCACTAAATGGCAAGGAGCACATAGCCGCTGAGTTCTGTTCCCCCGCTGTCATTTGGTAAAGGTGTGCATGTCCTTCAGTAGCTGAAGGGACAGATTCCAATCTCAATCTGGGTTTTTTTTTTTATGAATTTCCAGAAATAACGTGCTATAAGATGAAGTGATTTGAGGAAATCAGCCATGCTCTGGAGTTCCCCACCACTTCCTTGTTCAGATTGAGAATGGTATGCCAGTATAAGAGCGTGGTGTGAGCGGTGTCTTCCCGCCACAGCACCACCAGCTTCCATGACAACCAATAATTCCATAAGAAAACAGCAGTAAACCTAGCAACATTGCTAAGCAGATCCGTCCTAGGTGTCTCAGTCACTGTTCTATTGTCGCAAATGACCAAGGCAGACAATAGTTCCTGGGGAGGTTTAGAGGGAGGAGCGGAGGGGAGAAATGTTGCAATTGTATTATCATCTCAAAAAAAAAAAAAATTAAGTATTTAATCAGGGACTTCCTTACAGTTTCAGTGGGTGAGTCCATGGCCATTATGGAAAGGTGCTTGGTAGCAGGTAGACAGTCATGGCGCTGGAGCATTAGCTGAGAGCTCGGTTCTGATCCACAAGCAGGAGGCAGGAGAAACTCCTGGCTTGGGCTTTTGAAGCCTCAAAGCCCACCTCCAGTGACACACATCCTCCAACAAGGCCACACCTCCTAACCCTTCCCAGACAATTCCACCAACCAGGGACCAAACATTCAAACATTTGTATCTACGGGCCATTCTCATTCAAACCACCATAATTAGAAGAAAATGGGAGTAAAAAAATCAAGCAACATTGCTTAGCCAATCTATCCCAGGAAAACTAGGCAAATGCTGGTGCTAGTGTAGTTCAGTGAGTTAAGGCTGTTTGTTTTTGAGCATGAACTGCATCCAATATCAGCATCTAGGTGTCCGTACATTGCCAGCATTGCTTTCCAGTTGGTAATCTTTGCTATTGGTAATCTTTCCTGTTTGTAATCTTTCCTGTTGGTAAAGCAGAACCTATGGACCTGATTTTGTTTTGGGTCAGCAGAAGCATATAGAAAAGAAAGGTGGAGGCTTGCGCCGTGTGCACCCAGGGAAAAGGCTTTTTGTTGTTGGCATTTGCAAACTACTGCATCCTTCCGTGTTCCCTGTGTTGATCCACAGGAAACACCTTTCAGGCTCAGCACTGTAAAGATTGTTCTTTGAACTGCAGATGACATGGCATGTGCTGGGAATTTTAAAGTGTTACTGGTACAAGGGTAACAATACCCTGATGGGAATTTTAAAGTGTTACTGATACAAGGGTAGTAATACCCTGATGTACTGAAAACGCAAGGAACTTCATAGCCAGCCCAACCAGCACCCCCCTTCAGCACTGTTGAGCAGTGAGGGAACACTAGGGTAGAGAGAGTGGGAAGATCAAAGCCTAGAGCACGGGAAAGGAGACATTGGAGAAAGGAAACTGGGAAAGAAACCAAACCCCTCGTCACTGTGATTAGGAAGTACTGGGCATGGCACAGAAATCCCTGCCTCGGCCAACAGTCAGAGAATCTTCTTAAAGAAAATTGTCAAAACCTTGCAAAAAGCCAAAGGAGTTGCTGTCTTATTTTATAAAATGCCTTCTGCTCTCCTCCATTCTCCATCCTGGCACAGGATCAAGGTGAAAAGGAGAGGTCCATGCAAGAGATTCACATCCGCAAGCCCTGCCTCAATGTCTGTGTGGTGGAGAGTGGAGACAGGCTGACCTGGGCAGCCCAAGTGTTGGAGCAGCACTCAGGCCAGACACCTATATTTT
>CABHPP010128009.1:0-12723 GCA_902168425.1 Peromyscus attwateri
AAGACCAACATAACTGGAAGGCTTCTCCCCCAAAGCCTTGCTAAAATAGAGTATTATTCCCCCCCCAAAAAAAATCCAAGAAAAAGGTCAATGATTTTTCTTTTTGGCAGCTCCCGAGTTGGAAGAAAAATCAAAACGCACTGCCCACCCCACTCACTCTGAATGATGCTCCTATTCAGAGCACTGAGTACTTACCTGGTCCTTCCCCTTTCACGTTGCTGCTCGGTTTAATAGCCTTGCATCTTTAATGGTTTGAAAACAACATTCAAAAGCAGAGGCTGCTTTGAACTTTGTATTTTATCAAATGGAAAATCTTTTTTTTTTTTTTTTAAAGAAAGCAAAAGTCACTGGGTTTGGGGTTTGTAACGTAATGCAACAGGACACTCACAAACAGAAACAGGATTACCACAGCCAAACAACTAACAGCTAATATCTTCAGTTACTTTTGTGTGTCTGACAATAGTGACTACACTTACATTTTTAGCAAATAAAGACCACTGATGTGATCTGATCTTACTGATTTTAGCTCTCATGTTGTACATCAGAAGCAAAACTGCCCATTCTACACATAGACTATTTTATATCCTTTCCCTGCATCTCCCCATTTCTTTCCCGAGCTCCGTGGCCTTCACCACCTACCTGGACTACTGTAACCATTTTCATTCTTTATTGTTAATTACTTGAAAACATGTTCCTAATTCCACATATAAGTGCTATCATGCAATATTTTCTTTCTGAATCTGGGTTATTTCACTTACCATAATATCTCTGGCAAGAGCAGATTCTCCTTCCAAAAAATGGAATAATATTGCTCTGTGTATGTGCATGTTGCGTTCTCCTTATGTATTTGTCCATTAATTGACATTTAGGTTGTTTTTGTATGTTGACTATTGTGGATAGTGCTTCAGCAAACGCTGGGGTTCAGATATTTTTACCAGAAGTCAGCCCATCGCCTTCGGATAAATACCCAGGTTAGTGTTCATAGAGTATACTGTAGTCTTATTTATTTGTTTATTTATCACTGTGGGTTTTTTTATTAGGTGGTTTTATTTATTTTTATTATTTAAAACAATTTCTAACTCTGTTGGAGAAAACTGATTTTCCCTCTCCTAGCAGGTATAAATGACAGCTCAGTTGGTAACCTTTACCCTAAGGGCTAGGTTTTCATTCAATCATTCATTCATTCATTTAAAAATATAACAAAATAAAATAGAGTGAGATAAAACAAAAACTATCACATTACAGCTGGGCAAGACAAACCAACAGAAGGGGAAAAGCCCAATAGAAGGCACAAGAATCAGACACCCACTTGTTTGCACACTTGAAATCCCTTGTTTTGTCACACATTTGATTGTTGTCTCTTAGAGGCCTGCTCTGAGAAAACAGTGGGGAGAAATCTGGGGGAGGAGGGGAATGGGGGGAGGAGGGAGGAGTGGAGGGAGGGGAAACTGTGGTGCGAGTGTATTCTTGAGGGAAGAATCTATTTTCAATTAAAAAAAAAAAACTAAACTGGAAGCCATTATATATACGCTGAGGACCTGGTATAGACCCATGCAGGTCCCGTGCATGCTGTTGCAGTCTCAGAGTTCACATGAGCTTTGCCCATGGTGCATTAGAGGGCCTTGTTTTCTTGGTGTCCTCCATCCCTCCTGGCTCTTACACTCTTTCTGCTCCTCTTCTTTGGGGTTTCCTGAGCTGCGAGGGGAGGGATTTAATGGCGACACCCCATTTAAGGCTGAGTGTTCCAAGGTCTCTTTCACCCTCTGCATATCTGTCTGTGGATCTCTGGTCCCATCTGCTACAGGAGGAAGCTTCTCTGATGATGGTGGAGGTAGGCACTGATCTATAGTAGAGCAGACTATCAATAAGAGTTGTTTTGTTGCTGCATGTTTTCTCCAGTAGAGTGACACTGGATATATCACCTGCTCCAGGATAGGCCTCATGCTCAGAAGTAGTTGACTGTCATATAAGTGGACTCCACAGTTTTTGTGTGTGTGTGTGTGATTTTATTTGGTTATAGCTTGATGGATTTTTGTTTGTTTCCTTTTTTTTGTATGTGGTTTTATTTTGTTTTCTTGTTTTTTGGGGGGGTGGGTATTGTATTGGGTTTTTGTTTCTCTTTTGAGAAAAAATTAAGTTGGGTGGGTAGGAAGGGGGAGGAGATCTGGAGGTACTTGGGAGAGAGGAATAATACAATCATAATATATTTGAATTGGAAAGTGGTTTTAAATAATGAAAAATATAACAATAAAACAAAAACAAACAATTACTTGGAGGAATATGGGTGACTCAGAGGAACAGAAATGACACAAAGACCACTGCACCAACAAAGCCCACCCCAGGATTGTGACAGCTCATAAAAGCCAGGAACCTGGAGCACACTACAGGTTGGAGAGTGTCCCTTCCAAGTGACTCAGTCGGTCTAATCTTCCGGACAGTTCACCTGGTTTCTGCTTCTTCCAGACACCTGGTCTGGCCTGAGTCATGTTTGCAGCTTGGCTTGTCTGGGAGCAGGTCTCGGTAGTTTAGCTCGTCCCAGGGTCTTCTTTGCAGCTTGCCTTGTTTATTCTAGGGAAGGAGGGACCTAGTGAATTTGATCAGTTTCAGGGACTTCCTGAAGGTGTTTTTTTCCCCCCCCACAGGCATATAAACTATTTATTAACAGCAAAGGCCCAGGGACTCATTTCTTCTCGGAAACACCCACAGTACGGCCCCGGCGGCCAGTGGTCTTGGTGTGCTGACCTCGGACACGAAGGCCCCAAAAGTGGCGCAGCCCCCTATGGGCTCTAATCTTCTTCAGACGCTCCAGGTCCTCACGCAGCTTGTTGTCTAGACCATTGGCCAGAACCTGGCTGTACTTCCCGTCCTTCACATCCTTCTGTCTGTTCAAGAACCAGTCTGGGATCTTGTACTGCCGTGGATTCTGCATGATGGTAATCACACGTTCCACCTCGTCCTCCGTGAGTTCTCCAGCCCTCTTGGCGAGGTCAATGTCTGCTTTCCTCGACACCACATGAGCATATCTCCGCCCCACACCCTTAATGGCAGTGATGGCAAAGGCCATTTTCCGCCGCCCATAGATGTTGGTGTTGAGTACTCGCAAAATGTGCTGGAACTTCTCCGGGATCACTAGAGACATGGCGGCGGCACAATCGGCAGCGTGTAGGCCTCCTGTGGAAGAAGCTGAAGGTGTTTCGAAGTTTACCTTCTGGCTTAAGGAGCTTCCTGGCAGGATGGAATACTTCAATCTCTGGAGGAAACTTCTGCACAACCTAGAAACAACTTTTCCTCACATTAACCTGGATAAACATAATTGTTCTTTGACTGGGACCAGCAGGTTGTTCTTCAGTGACAATTTCCTCAGAGAGAGAGGACCAGGAGATCAAAAGGTAAATGTTGTGAGTCTGGGGTCATTCAGAGATTCACCAGTCTAACCCAAGCTTTGGTTTTAGTAAATTAGAGGCTTTTTTTTTTATTAAGAAAAGACTGGCCAGGACTGAACCAGAGAGAGTTCTCTAGGTAGGCCCCAGCTATTGTTAGCCTAAGGATTATAAAAGCAAAACCCACAAAATTATAATTTGGGGGAGTCTAATTAACTCATATACTGTCTGGGTTGTGGGCAAGGCTTGATTTTGTAACAGACATCTAGCAATGCCTTGGCCATTCAAGCAAGCCAGTGTTTCCTACAAAAATAGAACTTAGAAATTAACCTGTTTAATCTTGTGATGTTACCTTGTAGGAATAGCTAAATCAGAGAAATACCTTACAACAGTCAGCATTTTTTTTTTAAAAGAATAGCCCAACTGCACTATTTGGGGCAGCTGACAAGGTAGGAGCAACTTCCTCATGGCTTATACAAGTTAAAAATAATTTAGTTTTTACAAGCCCAACACTGCTGTGGAACAATCTTTTTGTACACCATGAATATGTATTACTCTCATTTGCTAATATAAAGCTGACAGGCCTGTAGCTTGGCAGGAAATTAGGTGGGAAAGCCAAACTGAGAATGATGGGAAGAAGGAGGGTGGAGTCAGGAGTTGCCAGCTAGATGCAGAGGAAGCAAGATGAGAATGCCACTCTAAGAAAAGGTACCAAGTCACATGGCTAAATATAGATAAAAATTATGGCTTAATTTAAGTGTGAGAGCTAGTTAGTAATAAGCCTGAGATACTGGCTGAGCATTTATAAGTAATATTAAGCCTTTGAGTCAATTGTTTGGGAAGCGGTTGCTGAGTATTTGGGAGTTGCTGGTGGGACAAAAACTTCCGCCTACACAGCACAGTAAATTTATCCTCTAAACATAATGTTAACCATCATAGTAAAGAGGATAGAATCACAGAAAAAGGAGAAAGAGGAAGTCAAATTTCTCTGTTTTCAACTTTCCAGCTTTGAATTTATATTGGAAGAAAAATCCTGCATGCCATGCCAGAGACAAGGACAAAGGGCTTTCTGAATCTCCTTTGAACTTCGTTCCCTTCAAAACAGTCATTCTCTTTTAAGCCAAGGGCAGATAAGAAGAGTAAGCTGTTGAAGCTTCAATAAAAGAGGAGTATTAGTCTATTTCAGCTGCTATAACAAAATACTGTACAGATGAGGTGGTTTATAGACATTAGGAATGCATTGCCCACAGTTCTCACATCAGGGATGTTCAAGGTCAAGGTGCTAGAAGGTTTGTATCTGGTGAGGGCTAGCTTCCAAGTTCACTGTCTTTATATAACAGAAAGGGTAAGGACTGCTTTACTGCCTCATTGCCTGTCTAGGCTCCACTTTGAAATACTATCATTTTATGGGTTAGATTTCAACATACAATATTTAAGGGAGATAGAAACATTCAAATTGGAGCATCAGTTTTACATATCTAAGTCTCACGATGCAGCATGGGCTAGCCCTGCCTGAAACATTTCAGATTCACCATGCGTTTGATTTTCAGTTAATTTTGATCGATGTACATTTAGAAATATTTTACCTTTGCTAACCCTCTTTTCAATATGCTCATTCAATTACGTGGCGCCATATGTTTACAATCTCCAATTTAAAAGGCTGGGAGTTAGAATATCAGAAATTTTCATATAAAACAGCTTTTGATGCAGTTAACATTTGATTTGACTTGAAAACCATTTATTTACAAAAATATTTAAAGTAACTATTAGATAAAATAAGGCACATTAGGAAAACAATCACTTGATTTCCACGAATAAGCTCTCTGGCTGTCCTTGTACCTTGTTCTTAGGTATGACTTGAGGTTTTCCTTTGCCTGACAATTTGTCTGAAAGGGGGTATTGCTATTTGAACAAAATAAGGACAGTCAGTGTTCATACTGGTTGGGGTTCAGTGTATCTGCAAAGTGCTTTGAGATTCTCTTGTTCATAGAGCTATACAAATTCTCTGAAAGGAATGAGGGGATAATTGTGATCCTATGATCATAGAAACCCATATCACACATGAGGAAGCAAGATGAGTATTTACAACAAAGCATTCGCAAGGATTCGCACAATTCAGAACCAAGGTAAAAGGGTCTCGTGTCAGAAACAGCATTATTAGAAGGCAGATCATTACAGCTGTTGTTTAATTAATTCTTTACTGTGAGAAGAAATGCCATTGACACTTCATTATTTTGATACTGAAACCACAATTGAGAGCTTTCAAACTGTGTCTATGAAACCACAAATAGATCCCTCAATTCATTGTGCAGGGGGCTCCTCTCCTCTATTGAAAAGCCCTGTCCACACGGGACGTCCTTGTAGCTCTCGCTTGATGGAGTTCCACACTTTGTCCCCGCAGGTCTGTGCTTGTGTGAACTCTGGGTCTACATTTTCAGAATTAACAAGCCGTGTCTTTAGAATACGATGGGAAGTGCTCTGAAAAAATGGATGACTGAAAATTGGTTGAAATCATTTTATTCAGACAAAAATTGCACTTGCCAAGGGGATAAAAGATGCATAAACCGTAATTTTATAGAAAACAAGCTCCGAACCAAAGCTTTTGTTATTTTTGTTCTCTCTCTTTAAGTATTTGATGCAGGTCCGTGCTAAAGGGGACAGTGAACTTCCCGGCAATCTTCCCTTAAAAGAGGTCTAGTGAAGGCCAAATGATTTAAGAGTGATTTAAGAACTATACATTTATTTTCTTACGGTCACTTTCTTTTTTGCCATGTGTGTTTAGAAAGATAAAATAGTCACTTGGCTTTTCTTTTTTATGTGTGAGCCTTTAGCTGCATTTTGTCACAGAGGGAAATGACTCAATGCATCAAGTATTCTTTCCCCGTATTTATATCTTTGCTTCAACTTCTTTCTGTCTGATAATGTTCTTTAGTGACAAATTGTTTTGCAACTGCTAGAAATAAATGATACCAGCTGTCATGGTTCTCTTACACTCAAGAGCCCAAGACAGGAAGATTGCAAGTTCAGAGGTAAGTCTGAGCCATATGCCTTTTCTCAATAAACTAATAAATAAATACATTACATAAAGTATGGCCCTAAGGAAGCCATGGATAGTATAATAAATGACAATAAGAATGAAATAATCATAATTAATATTATTGTTAAATATTTTATTTATTGATGATATTATTAATTAAAGATATTAGAATATATTGTTAGTAATTCAAGCCAGAAATATATTTTAGTTTTCATTTTATAGTCATTGTCTGATAACTGGGTGTAGTGCTATTAAGTAGCAGAATGGTTTTATCAACAAACTAAATTAAGCAAATCGGGTTACTTCATGGCATTTTTGTAAATGTTACTAAAAGGTTCAGAATTTCCTGTTGGACAGGTTGACGAATGATCTCCAATGTGTCTGTCCTCGAACAAAGTTGTCAGACACAGTCCTTAGAGTATTTCTGTATGAATGCTGGAAGAGGTTGCTTTCAGAACCTTGAGTTGGTGGCAAGGTACTGATACTTGGGACTCACCATCCTCTGAGGGTACAACTTCTGCTGCTGCTGCCAACTCAAACTTCATTCCAGCACTCAGTTCTCAAAATTTGGGGGAATAGACAAAGTGTATCCACTCCTTAGAGAGAGACAAGGCTGATGGTAATCACCTACTCTTAATTTCCAACCTCATGGTATTCCACATTCTGTCAATCTCCCATCTCCACAAAGGCCACAGTGAGAGAAATACATGACTTTTTAAGATTAACTTTTTAAATTTCATATATGTGTATTATATCTACATTCATCCCCCTCTTCTCCCTCTCACCTCTTCTGTGCCCCCTTTCCTCTCAAATTCATGGTCTTTCTTTTTCTTTAATTTTATTATCATCATACATGTAAATAAATACAATCTGCTGAGTCCATTTAGTATGTATCTATTTTTAGGGATGACCCCTAAGTTTTGGATAACCAATTAGGGGCTTTATCCCTGAGGAAAACTGATTCTCTCTCAGCAATTTTTAACTGCCTGTAGATCTTCAACTGGGGGTAGAACCCTGGGAGATTTTCCTATTCACATTGACATGTTAATTAGTGTTATTATTATTCAAGTCTTGCTTAGGCAACCACATTGTTGAGATTTCATGGGTATAGCTTTACATTTATACACAGAAGACACAACCTTAATCTTACATCAGATGTCCTGGTCCTCTGGCTCTTAGGATCTTTCTGGCCCTCTTCCATGATGTTCCTTGAGTCATAAGAGTAGGGTTGTGTTGTAGATGTATTGATTGGGCCTTGATATGCCCACAGCAAGTTGTTTTCTGCATTTAGAACAACTGTGATTTTCTGTCTGCTGCAAAGAGAAGTTTCTTTGTTGAAGGATGAGAGCTGCACTTATCTGTGGGAATAAATATTAAGAATGCAATTTCTTAAAACCAAAAGGCTTCTGTCAAGCAGATCACACTATCATTCAATGGCACAGCTTGCAGAATGAGAAAACAGTATTTTCCACCATACACAGGACAGACAATTCATACCAATTAATATATTCCAGTGTCTGGAATATATGAAGAACTTTAAAAGTGAACACCAAGAAAACAGAAGAATTAACTGAAAATGGGCTACAGAATGGAGCCGAGTATTCTGAAAAGAAGAAAAAAGATAGCTAAGAAATATTTTTTAAATGTTCTGATTTTGATTTTTAGAATCCAAAAATCTAAGACAGGTATATTCAAGTCCTGCATTCACCTAAAATAGCACATTTTGTGTAGAATTCATCATTGAACTCTTAGATATTAGCAGGTTCAATGTGTGTATTTTTAATTGACTGAAAAAGGTGTCATATATATTGAGTGAAAGTGCTCTAGCCACTAATAAAATAGAGAGAAGAATCTTCCCCTCGACCTCGGTGTGACAGGATCATCAGGAGCCCTGAGGAGACACCAGAACATGACAAGTAATTATTTACAGAAAAATATTTTAATGTAAAACACATGAAAATATTGTTTGAGTCAGATACAGTTTAGCCTTTGCATGAATAATTTTTTAATGCTATTTCATCAGACTTTTAATTCTAACCAGACTCTTATTTAAAAAATTAAACTGATGTTAGTTACTTATCACAATTCTTATGCTGGAGTTATGATAGGCTGTTTCAGCCATAGAGTTTTCCAGGCCAAGATCAATAGCCTATGTTTTTGGGAACATAGATTTGGGATTTTGCTAGAGTATTTGCTGAGGTGCTTGAGGATATAAAGAACAAAAGCAAAAACAAAACAAAACCTTAGGGAAAAAAATTCTGTAGCTGCTTATGGAGCAAAGATATAAAGGTTGGTTTCTTCAAATAATAGAATAAAAAATCCCAACATTTCTGGATATTGTTAAGTGATTGATAAGTAGGTGCTCAACCATTTCCAGGTATCAAGACAAGACACACACTATCAAAGAGGCAGGATGTTGAGAATCTCTCAGCACACTCACTCGCTGGGTCCCAAGGTCAGCATTAACTCTCAGGCCACTGCTGAGATTTTGATTAAGAATTTACAAAATTTCCTAGCTCCACCTATTTACCTGTGAATTTCATGATTTTATTTTTTTAATGGCTGAATTGTGTAACTGTACCATGTTTTCTTTATCCATCCGTCTGTTAAGGGATTTCTGATTTCTGGCCATTATGAATAGAGCAGCAATGAATATGGTTGAGCAAAGGTCCTTATGGTAAGATGAACATCCCTTGGGCGAATGCTCAAGAGTGGTATAGCTGGATCTTTAGGCAGATCAGTTCTCCTCTTCCCGAGGAACCACCATATTGGTTTCCAAAGTGGCTGTGCAAGTTTGCACCCCCATCAGCACTTTTCCTGCTCCACGTCCTCGCCAGCATGAGCTGTCACTTATTTTTATTTTCTTAGTTGCTCTGATTGGTGTAAGACGACAGTAGTTTTGATTGGTATTGCCCTGATGACTAAGGATGTTGAACGTTTTTAAAAAGTTGTTTCTCAGCCATTTGCATTTCCTCTTTTGAGAGTTTTCTGTTTTGATCTGTACCCCAATTCTGACTGGGTTATTTGTGTCTATTTTTATATCTAGTTTTTTTGAGTTTTTTTTTGTTGTTGTTGTTTTTTTTTTTTTTTGTTTTTGTTTTTTTTTTTTTGGTTTTTCGAGACAGGGTTTCTCTGTGTAGCTTTGCGCCTTTCCTGGAACTCACTCTGTAGACCAGGTTGGGCCTTTCCTGGAACTCACTCTGTAGACCAGGCTGGCCTTGAACTCGCAGAGATCCGCCTGCCTCTGCCTCCCGAGTGCTGGGATTAAAGGCGTACGCCACCACCGCCCGGCTATATCTAGTTTTTTGAGATATTTATGTATAGCTTGGACATTAGCCCTCTCTCAAATGTGTAGTTGGTAAAAGTCTTTTCCCATTCTGTAGACTACAGCTTTGTCTGAATGACGGTGTCCTTTGCCGTACCGAAGCTTTTTTAGTGACATGAGGGCCCATTTATTAATATTTGATCTTAGTGCCTGTGCTAATAGCATTCTGTTCAGGAAGTCTTGAATGGAACTAGGAAAAAAAATCATCCTGAGTGAGATAACCCAGACCCAGAAAGACAAATATGATATGTGCTATGTAATATGATATGTAATATGTGGCTATTAGCTGTTAAGTCAAGGAGATCCAAGCTACAATCTGTAGAACCACAGAGGTTAGGTATAAAGAAAGGGTCTGGGGAGGGGTGCAGATAAATCTTTATAGGAAAAGGAAATAGAATAGATAATTGTGAGTGGATGGGGGGGTCTGGAATGGGAGGATCAATGGAGAGGAGGAGGGAATAGGGGGATAAGGGAGGGAAAATGGGGAGAAACAGCTGAAATTAAGGGCCATTTCAGGGGTAGTTTGGAAATCTAATACAATAGAAGCTTTCTAAAATATACACATATATGAATGAAGGTGGTCTAAAGGAAATAGCCAAATCAGGAGAGAGACAGAGTCCTAACTGGAATTTTTTTTTTTTTTGTCATAGAAATGAAGCTTCCAGTACTGGGATTGGGTTGCATCTAATTGAGTTGTTGGCCAAAGGGTCCCATGGAAACCCCCAAATGGCCCAGGCTGCTCTCCACAAACTAACAGCAAGACCCCATTGCTGAAGACAACAGCTGTACAACTCATTGAATGCAGAGAAGTCGAGCTGGTGCTGACATAGGGGTTTCATCCCCTACAGGCTAGTGTTCTCGGTG
This sequence comes from Peromyscus attwateri, assembly GCA_902168425.1. Taxonomy (NCBI): domain Eukaryota; kingdom Metazoa; phylum Chordata; class Mammalia; order Rodentia; family Cricetidae; genus Peromyscus; species Peromyscus attwateri. The sequence goes on from CABHPP010128009.1 coordinate 10,607, forward strand.
CAGGAAGGCACTCTGCATGCTACCAAAAGAGAAATGTAGACACCACTTCCTGACAAACCCTTCGATCGACAATGGTGTCCTGCCTGCCAGATAAGCTAGTACAACGATAGCACAAAGTTTGTGGGTATAACCAACCAATATCTGGTTTGACTTAGGGTTCACTTTATCGCCTGGAACCCATAACTGACACAGCTTGGGTGACCAAGAACATGAGACTAGATAGCCCAGTGACCTAAGGTAAAACCAAATATTACTATTCTTAAAAAAAAAAAAAGAAAGACAAGAAAAAAAAGACACCCAATGTCCAAGGACATTCTGCTATACTCAAAGATCAGTGCCTTGCTCAACCATCACCAGAGAAGCTTCCTCCTGCATCAGATGGGAACAAATACAGAGATCCACAGCCAGATACTATGCAGAGAGTGAGAGACCTTGGAACACTCATCCCCAAATGGGATGTCAAATATCCCCACACAGTGCTCAGGGGACCCCAAGGAAGAGGAGGCAGAAAGAGTGTAAGAGCCAGAGGGGATGGAGGACACCAAGAAAACAAGGCCCTCTAAATCAACATGACTGATGCACATATGAACTCATAGAGACTAGCAGCATGCACAGGGCCTGCACAGGTCTGCACCAGATGGGGTCTTACAGATGAAAGGAAAAGCAGACACATGTCCCCATCCATAACCCAGAAGCAATCCCAGTTGATAACATCACCTCCAAATGAAAACTTAGTGTACTCCAATGGAATCTCCCTGGGAAAACAGAGTACTCTTTAGGGTAGGCTGCATGCCCAGCAGTGCATCGCCAACAGAAAATGAACTCAACCACACTTTTGGAAGTTCCTTGACTTGTAATGTCATGTTAGGGCTTTCCCTTTTTCTTTTACATTTTATCTTATTATTTTTAAATTTACTTTATATTTTATATTCTTCTCTTTTTAGTGCCTTTATGGGATTCCTGAGTGTGCGAATGAATGGTCTCCATTTCTTGTACATTCTCCTGGGCTCTTTTCCTTCTGCTCGTTTGGTTTGGCCTATTCTGTGCTAGTTTTTGTTTTATCTTATTATATTTTATTTTATTATTGTCCCATAGATGCTCTTTGTTTTCTAATAAGAGACAGGGAGTGGACCTGGATGGGAGGGGAGGTGGAGAGGAGCTGTGAGGAGTAGAGGGGAAACCATATCAGTACATGTTATGTAAGGGAAAAAAATATATTTTCAATAAAAGGAAAAAAATCATAAAAGTTGATATTGAAAGCATGCCTCTGAAGGAGAGGTAGACAAAATAGTAAAACCTATGTGCTAAGAGGATCTTCATCCCCTCAGTGCAAACTTGTCTCGGATTCTCGGATTTCAGGAACCAGAATGTCTTTTCCTGCACAAATCCAACAGAAGCCCATCATCCAGGGTCTCTGTGTCCATCCCTGGCTTTGAGATTATAACCTGTTTGCTGGCTGTCCGACAGCTGTCTGAACATCACACATTTTCAAAGGAGGAGAATATCTCCAATTAGAAGGTGAGAAGTCTTTTCCTGCTCATGTTAGTTTGAGTCCATGTATTTGGAAATGGCCAACTCTTGTCGTTTCCGAAGGCCTGTCGGAGAGGGTTAAGCACACAAGTACAAAGGTTTTGTCTCCTTCTCGTCAGAGGTTGTTATGTCCAACCGAACCCCTGGGAGTTTGGGCTTCAGCGTGTTTATTGTGCATTCTTTACGCGGACAAATGCAAACACTCAGATTAGGAAAACAGCCGCTCATTCCTTTTAGCAGGTCTATAAGTACCACACAAATTGCACCCCAAATGCCTTCAGGTGTGGAGAGAAGGCATCTCCCTTTGTGTGACTGGGAGGCCAGTAATCAGCTTGAAGCTGGAGGGAGAGTGGCCAGACTTCCTCTTCTGATCAGACAGAGATAAGAGTGAAACCCTACCTGTCGGCCTTTGCCCATGGTCCTCAGACAAAGTGACAACCTTAATGGACTGTGGTAAGCTCGGTTAACTTAGAGGCGAAGGGAACCTTAACAATGACACTTCCCAAACAGAAACCTTAAGGCAAATGCCAGAGTATGTACTAATTGAACGAAAGGGATATTGGTCCTTACACACACACACACACACA
>CABHPP010128010.1:2199-57225 GCA_902168425.1 Peromyscus attwateri
CCCCCCCCCCCCCCACCTTCATAGGAATATAGGATATTGAACACACTTGCTTTCCTGCCTCAGATCCCAGTGCTGAGGGTGTTCTTTTGTTTTGTTGGCTTCTATTCCTCTACCAGCATAAATGGATATTGGCTCGTGCCCTGGTGATAAGAGAAAGTGTCCTCTCTCAAATCCGGGATTGAGTGGGTGGGTCCCAGCTTCTCCCTGGAAGCAATGGAAGTTTGCCTGTGTGCTCTTGGCCTGGAGGATTTGCTGCCCCAGCTTTTGCATGGCACTAGAGGATGGGCACCACCTCCCTGCATCTGGGGTCCTGCCCTTCCAGTGCACCCTGGCCACCACGCATAGCCGGGCTGAGTTCCATTCTGCACCAGCCCAGATGAGAAGGTACTAGTCTGCATCTCTCCTTACAGGAGTGAGGCTCTCCATGCGAATCATTTTATTTGGTTGACTTACACAATCCTCCCTGATGGGTGTAAGAAGACTTCAGATTATGCAAATTATCTGGCTTTTCTGATCAGAGAGTAGGAGAGGCATTCCTTGCCGCATTCCACATCCTAAGCAGGAACCCAAGTCCATGTCCCCGGTGTGTCCTCTCTCCCACCACACCCCCTCCCCTCACAGAGCCCATTTGAAGAAACTGAAGCCCGAGAGAGTGATGTGCCTAAGTCCATGCAAGCCAGGAACTAGAAGCCAGCCTAAGCTGCCCTGTGCTGCCAGCAGCCCTGAGGATCACCATCCTCAGCACCACTGAGTCAGAGAGAGGTTGCCCTGGCACTCTCACAGGTCACTGGGGTTCTGTCCTCAAAGCCGCCAGAGGCTGCGTTCGCCATGGTGGAGGAATCAAAAACAAAGTTTTAATTGGGTTGTTGTGAGGTCACTCTGAGGAATTTTTTTGTGTAAATCTTGTTTTTTTGGTAACTCTAAGGGAATTTGCTTTCTGGATTGAGTAATTTTTGCATTTTTTATGGAGGCTGAGACTTGAGTGAGAAGAGATTTTTTTAAAACTCACACAAAGCACTTGTTTTTGCAAATAACTAAGTTAGCTGACTCAGCACTCCTTACTGCGGTGGTCAGAGTGAGCCATGGCTCCAGAAGTCAAAGCTTAGAGGGGGGGGGGGGTTGTTTGTTTGTTTGTTTTTGTCTTTGTCTTAGGACAAGGCACATCTTCCCAGGGTGTTGTTTTGCTGGGGTTTACTCAAGATTTTACTTATTATAGGCTGTGGAGGGGTGTTTCTGGGATGGAAATGACGGCTGATTCTGAAGGTGAACATTTAAATAATCAGACTCTGGCGTTGGTGCAGTCTCCACTGCCGGCAGAAGCCCGGGGAAGGTGGCCAGCTCTGCTCTGAATGGCACTCAGGGCTGCTGGAGCCTGACGGGCACAGGACCCACTGCAGCTGACAGACAGTCAGGGCAAAGCCACCCCAGGCTGCGTTCTGGTCCCGAACAGCCCATCTCCAGCTCACGCTACAGGAGCCCCATCGGCAGACAGCTGGGCCTTGATCAGAACATTCCTTTTTTTATGAATTGTCTGACCATCCGCCAGTTATGGAAAACTATGTGAACTTAACTAATGTCCCCTAGTGGCCACAATTACCTTGCCACCCTGCCACGGGTGCCAAGACAACAGTGTGATATAAATCACTGCTCCCACGGCTCTAGCTGAGGCCTGTGGGTCACATTCAGACTGTGTCCAAGAAAAGGTGAGGAAGACCACAGGATTTTACATTCCCGCCCCAGAGCGGCACGCCAGAGCCCTCCTTCCACTCCACCTGCTTCCCCTGCTTTATTAAAGTTACCTATTGTCTCCTTTGGTCCTGGGATTCATTCCTGAGCTATGATTTGTGTGTAATATAAGGCCAGTTCTTTGTATCACAAGCTGGATGTTTTGGGACAGATCCAGTTTTGGCTAGAAATAACGTGGTCCCCAAGCTTTTCAGTGTGTGTGCCAGTGAATTAACAACCTAAAGATAACGAGGGTCTATCACCAAAAGATTGCCTTTGAAGGCCAGGGAGCCGTGCCTCTGCATTTCCTCCCCTCCCCGCTTTTGGCAGAGTCCCATTAATTTTGTTGAAGGTTTTATTTTCTGCTGAAAATGCAGGAAATTTAGACAACTTTCTTGGAATCCCCCCAAAACTAATACAAACAAGATACATATGCTTCTCCTAAGGAAACTAAAAATAAATGATTTGAAACTGTATAAATTCCCTCTTAAAAGGAAAAGGAAGTTTATAAAATGAGAGGCAACTCTGAGTGTTGTTAACTGGGTAAAATATTCCCCCAACTGCCGACTTATCCATTGATCTTGAGTTACTACTTAACGTAGAGTTGTTGGGCTTTCATCACTATGTGTACAGACAATCTGGGATTGTTCGATCAGGGACACACACACACACACACACACACACACACACACACACCTTGGCTTGCTGACTTGATCTGGGCTCCATTCTGCCATGCATCTGCATATACTAAGAAGAGCAGTCATGAATCAAAAAGGTGCCCATTTTTGTTACCTCTGGATACTTGGTTGCTCTACCCATGGGCTATCACAAGGACTCTTCCTTTTGAAATAGGGATTTCCCCTGTAGCTCAGACTAGCCTAGATCGTGAGGTCTTCCTGCCTCTGCCCTGAGTAGTGTTTTGTTTTATGTTTGTTTTTCTGAGGTAGAGTCTGGAACTTGACTGGCCCGGAATTCACTATGTAGTGACTCACAGAAATCCACCTGCCTCTGTCTCCTGAGTGCTGGGGTTAAAAACTTGTGTAAGCATACCTAGATATGCTTTCTTTCTTAGTCTTAAATGAGCCAAAATTTACTTTTATTATTTGATTTTAAGATTTTTTTTTGTAATGTATGAGTGTTTGCCTGAATGCATGTCTGGTGCCCACAAGTCAGAAGAGGGCATCAGATTCCTGGAACTGGCGTTACAGATGACGGTGGACCTCCATGGGGTCCTCAGACCTGAACCCAGGTCCTCTTTCAAAACAGCAAGTGCTCTTAACCACTGAGCCATCTCTAGAGCCACATACTTTCATTAAATTTTAACTGGTCCTTTGGGGGATAGTGTACAGAAAACTGATTTACACTGTAGAATAAGATAACCTTTATAAAAATGATATTTTTTTTAAAATAACCATGTTCCCCCTAGTCTCTCAAAATCAGCTTTGCCAGAGATACAGTTTGAGCTGGCTGTGGGACTGGTGGTCAAGCTGCCATGGTAACCTACATCTAAATCCCAACACTCTCTTGAGTTTGAGGCCAGCTTGGTCTGCAGAGAGACAGTTACAGGACAGCCAGGACCACACAGAGAAACCCTGTCTTGGAAACAAGATTAAGAAATGTGATTTCTGAGTTCTTTGCCTTTTTATTTTTTTCATTTAGTAGTAATATATAAAGTAAAAATCATCCTTTTTTTTTTTTTTTAAGTACTTCAAAGTCTACAAGTCCCACTTTGGGAAGAAGTCATGTACTACTTCTCTTGGAATCCCCCTACTCGACTGCATATCACACAGTTTTAAGGGCTTTACAAATGCTACTACTGAGTTGGAGCTTCCCGCAAAACCCTGTCTAGTAGGGGCTGAGGGGTTAGGGCAGTGGTGCAGCTCATGCACAGCATGCTAACGGCCTGGGGTTCAACCCCCAGCACCACACTTAAAAGTCAAGAAGTGTGGGAAAGCATGGTTAAATTACCTTTTAACTCTGTCAAAGTGAGTTCTGGGATTTGGGTGGTACTGTCATTAAAAAGAAGCACTCCAATTAATTTCATGCTAATTTTTCATCCTTTTACAAGTAGTGATTATTGCCTAATAATGCTTTTTAAAATGAAAGAAGAAGAATTTTATTGATTTCCTGTCATGTCCTATGGGCACCTGCCTCAGAATCCAGTCCGAGTGGCAACTTGAAGATTCAAATAAAGCTGCAGATTGTATTTATTGGGTGGTATTTCTTGGAAAGTAGAATTAACCAAAAGTTTAGTATCTTTGTTTTTAGCAAATCTGAATCCCCCTGGCATACAGTTTACCCTGATTATCTAATGATCTGCTTGGTGCCTGGAAGCTACAGTTGATCTTCCAGCAGGGACGCACAGACCCACAGAGTAGTTTCCAGGAAACAACACAGTGGGCACCCTGCCTGTTTCCTGAAGGATAATTAAAGTGGTTAGCAGAGAACTACCGCCACTTAAAATGGCAATGGGCTAGTGGCCAGAGCTGTGTGTTGCATCTTCAAGAATAGGCTGGTTGACCGTTGGGATGGACATGAGAGAGCGGGGTCTTAGCACCGAAGTAGCTGCCAGCCTCAGTGCCCAGCTGTTCCAGAGCATACTTTAGGATCATGACTGAGCTGAAGAATTACCAATTTGAGTAAAATGATGTATATAGCAGTTCTTGGTCCAATTTTAGGGTCATAATTAAAACCAATCAATGTAGATACCTGACTTCAAAGCAACCTCATTTATTTCTCAAGAATTGGTACCTTTCAGAGCCCTTATGGGAATAACTATAATTGGAATCCAGCTGGTGCAGTCTAAAGGCTGCCAGAGTTGTGTGCAACCTACATCCAATAGGACTAATGATGCATACTAGTTAAATATTTAGAATTTCACCCAGGCTTTGATCAAGAAGAAAACTGACCTTATCTCATGTGCTGTGATTTAGAGTCAACTTTATATTGACATTTTAATAATGTAAATTATTTACAATGTTGTATGTTAAAAGAGACATTGATGGAAAGTTATTGTAGTCAGTGACTCATCCTAAATTAAGCTTAAACTTCTAAATTATATATAATTTTTATTTTTGTTTCCTTATCAACTCACAACCCAAACTGCCTTACAGTCCAGCAATATTTGACATCGTGTAAAATATCTTTACTCTATTTCCCCAAACCATATTTCCAGTTAATCGAAATAATGATAGAAACTGTTTTTTCTTGCCACTTTATATATATGCAGTTAAGGATAATATGTTAAAGGATAGCATCAGGACTTACCAGAGAACAGGTGTGGTGGTACCTCCTTTAATCTCAGCACTTGGAGGCAGATGGATCTCAGTACGTTCCAAGACAGCCTGGGCTCCATTGCAAATTCCATGCCAGCCAAAACTATGTAATAGAGAGACCATGTCTCAAGAAAAAAGAGCACTTACCACAGAAACAGTATCAGAAAAGTTAGATAGAATACCTAGTAACTCCTTTAAATGTGAGAAAGTTCATATAATTCTGAAAGATCCTTTTGTTGAGATTGGTCACAGTAAACACGGATACACACCAGCATAGTGATGGGTACATGTAGGCCCAGCATCTGAGAGGAAGAAGCAGAGAGGCAGGGCTGGCCACATGGCATGGTGAGTTCAAGGGCAGCCTGGGCTACTTGAAACCCTGTCTTTTAAGACACCTAATGCAGGGCGTGTTTATTGATTTTAAAGTCTTAAGGCTTCTACTTTATACTTCCCTGACTTATGTTTTAGCTTGAGTTTAAGTGAACAAGTCCTGATTGTTTCAGCAAATTACTTAAACATTGGGAATAAACTAAGCCATCGGCACATAGACTGGAAATGGGAATTAAATATATCAGAACTTATACTGAACTAAATTGATGTGTAAAATATTCATTACCATAAAATGTAGAAATAATCTAGCATCTTGACATGCTTCTGAAATAATTAACTATCAGACTGGGTTTTTCTTTTCTTTTTGAGGGGGTGGGTGGGTATGTTTGGGGTTTGGGGGGGGGTTGGGTTTGGGTTTTTGTTTTGTTTTGTTATTTTTTTCATGACACATGTCTATGTAGCCCTGGCTGTCCTGGAACCCACTCAATAGACCAGACTGGCCTGGAACTCATAGAGATCCAACTGCCTCTGCCTCCCCAGTGCTGGGGTTAAAGGTGTGCACCCCCACCACCATCTCAGGCTAAGTTTTTCTAACATGACCTCAGAAAATTCTGAAACTCGAGCTGGGCGGTAGTGGTGCACGCCTTTAATCCCAGCACTTGGGAGGCAGAGCCAAGCGGATCTCTGAGTTTGAGGCCAGAGTTGTCTACAGAGAGAGCTCCAGGACAGGCACCAAAGCTACACAGAGAAACCCTGTCTTGAAAAACCAGAAAAGAAAATTCTGAAACTTGTTCCTCTTCTAAGTAGGAGGGCAGGACAGCTGAAAGGACCTTCTGACAGATGTTATCCTTCATCACTTATGAAGTTGGAGGCTGGTTCCCCCTTGTTCTGAAAACACAAACTTAGAGAGGCTTATAACAAGAAGGCCTTTAAAATACATAGCTATGCCCAAAATGAAGTCAATATTTCTCAGTGCACCCAAACAGAACAAGCATTTTTGGTAGGGAACAGATTGGCCAACGAGCTGCTGGGTACGGGGGTCTGGGAGGTCAGAGGTTGGTGGCACACACAGGAGAGCCTCAGAGAAGGTAGTACAGGCATGCCCGGGCTCCCTGCCGGGAGGGAGCTAGGAGGCAGCTCAGCCAGAGCCTTGCTGCTTGCTTCCTTTGAGTTTTGCTGTCTTAACAGTCATTCCACAGATTTCAAAAGACTTAGTTATTATTCTCATCTCAAACTTCTGCACAACTTTCTCCTCCCTCCCCCTCCAAAAAAAAAAAAAAAAAGAATCTAAGGAAAGAAGAGTTCGTTGTGACTCATAGTTGAGAGGAGCACCGTCCTCGGTGGGGAAGCAGGGTGGCAGAGCATCGGGGGTCAGTCACATTGTAGCCTCAGGTGGGGAGCAAAGAAGGCTGGGACTCAGCTTATCTTTCTCCTTTTCCCTTTTTACTCAATCTTGGACCCCAGGGTGTAGATGTAACCAACCGTCTTATTAAATAAGAAACACAGAACCAATGCAAAGAAGAAAGCCAAGAGGTCAGAGCTAAGAGCTAAAACCTTACCCTTCCTCCTGCAGTGGTCCTACCTCTCCAAAGGAGGAGCTACTTCCTGTGTTAAAGTCTTTATATAGAGTTTCTGTTCTGCCTTCTCATTGGTTGTAAGCCCAACCACATGACCGCCTCATCACGGCCTGTCCAGGTGTTCTATGATTAAAGGCATGTATATCCAATGCTGGCTGTATCCCTGAACACACAGAGACTTACCTAGCTCTGCCTACCAAGTGCTGGGATTACAAGCGTACGCCACCACTGCCCTGCTTTCCTATGGCTTGCTAATAGCTCTGACCCCCAGGCAACTTTATTTATTAACATACAAATAACATTTTAGTACAAAAGAAAATATCACCATACCAGGGCATGGGACTCTGCCACACATTCAGGGGTAAACCTCAGTTAAACCTCTGGAAACTCCTTCAAAGACGTGTGTAGATGTGTTTCCTGAGTGGTTCCCAATCCAGTCAGAGTGACAATGAGGACAAACATCCCAACTGTGAACTCTGAGGAAACGGACAAAAGCACAGGCCAAGTATCTGTAATGTAAAGCCGAGATGGCAGGGAGAACACTGAAGTCGGGCCCTGACGGAAGTCCTTTCCTGGGAGCGGGTCAGGCTTCAGCACTGGGCTACGCTGTGGCAGCCTAATGATTTAGGCAGAGGATACAAGGATCTCAAGGTGGGAGCTAAGTAGACTGCAGATTTTCCTCTAGATTGGCTTGTATTTAATTTCTTATCTGAAATTCCAATTATCCCATACTGAGCTTAAACAATTTTAACTCCCATCTTTTAGTAACTGATGAACCTAATTCTGAAATTCTTGACAACATCTTGAAGGGTATTCCTGCATAGTCTTTCCAGTGCTGTTAAAATTGTCAGTGGTCACTTGTATTCTGATTACTTTGTGGCGAGGAACAAACACTGACTCCCTCTTGGGGTTTCCTTTCTTCCTAAGGCACAGGACCTCAGTGTCATTGAAGAAGTGATCCGAATGATGTTGGAGATCATCAACTCTTGCCTGACAAATTCTCTTCACCACAACCCAAACTTGGTATATGCCTTGCTCTACAAACGGGACCTCTTTGAGCAATTCCGAACTCATCCTTCATTTCAAGACATAATGCAAAATATCGATCTGGTAAGTGTACGTGGGGGCATTCAGTCTCTGTTATTTTTATTGTTCTTTTTTGATCTACTGAGTAGCACGGGTTGTCCTCAAACTCATGATCCTCTTGCCCCCATCCTCCGAAGCGCTGGGATTTATAGGCGTGGCACCACACTCATCATGAGTCTGGTTTAAGTAGTAAAGGTAAGGAAGTTCAGTTTAGCGAACTGTGGTAAGAACGATCCACCGGCAGTGACTCCCTTTGGACGGGGACCGTATTTACACGGGCTTTGCCCTAACAGTTTGTTCCATCTGTTTTCCGCGTGTTTTGCTCTAACAGTCGTATTCTCTCTGTACGTGTGTTAAATGCCCATGCTCAATAGAATTGAGTTCATGATTTCCTTAATACAATACTATATTCTTACTGAATATTTATTAATATTTTCTATAATGTTATCGATCCTTCTAATATCTCCAAGTTTAATAGCTGCCTGGCCTGTTTTGTAGATGTCCTAAAATATATTTAACTTTTATTACATTGTTCATTTTTATCATTTCCAGTGTTCCTTATCAATTTGTAATGAATGAGCAACTTGTAAATAATCATCTCACACTTAAAATTACAATTTTCGTCTTTTTGTTTGTTAGTTTTTTGAGACAGGATGGCCTCAAACTCCCTGCATAGTTGAGACTTGCTATGATCCCCCTGTCTCACAGAGTATCCTTCTGTGGGTTACATTTGGGAAGATATTTAATAGTTACATTGTCCTCCAAGCATGGATATATAATTTCACGAAGAGTGCACATGTGCGTATCTACCTCCCAGGTGTCTGTCTTTATTAGTTAGCTCTCTGTCCCTGTGACTGACGTGCCTGAGGGACAATATAAGAGAGGTTAGATGCATTCTGAGTCACACTTGCTGAGGTTTCAGACCTTAGTCCTCACCCTCGATGACACCGTCACAGCAGAAACCTGTGGAAAGGAGGCTGTACCTCATGGTAAATAGGAAGCAGAGAATAGAGGAAGGACTGAGGACCAAGCAGAACCTTGCAAAGCTCAGCCCACCTCCTAAGGACTCTACGCCTCCCAGAACAGCACCGGCAGCTAGGGACCAACACCATGGAGTTGCCAGGTGATGTGTATCAAACCTCAGGGGTTACCACGGGGCACCGCCCATTCAAGTCTGAGGTTCTAAATCTATTTTTACCCATCCTGTAATGGCATCTCATTATAATTTTACCTTGTAATTCCTTGATTGCTAGTGAGGATAGGCAGGTTTCATGGAGATTCAACATTCGAATTTCCTGTTTTGTGAAGCTCTACTTAAATCTTTTGCCAGGCTGGGCGTGATGGTGCATGCCTTTAATCCCAGCACTGGGGAGGCAGAGACAGGTCTCTGTGAGTTATTCCTTGGTCATACTACAGTTATGCTGCAGATTGAGGCCTTTCTTGGTGACATGTCGCAGATGTGTGGTCACTAACACAGCTCAAGACTTCCTGACAGGACCAGCAACTCCTCTCAAAATGCTCAAGCAGCCAGCACTCTGCTCCTCCCTTCCCTACACTCCTGCTGCCTGCCGCTCCCACTGTAAGCTGCTGCTTCTGAGCAGCTGGGAATTCCTTCTCCGTTCCCTTTCGTCCAGCTGCTTCCTGTGCCGTCCACTTACTGTCCCTGCTGTTGGCAGAGCACACACACTACAGTAGTTTTCTGGGGGAAAGGTGAAATGTGAGCACTTTTTAATTGATAAATTATGTACTTACAGGATAGAGTGTGGTATTTCAATATATGTATATATGAGCTGGGGATGTGGCTTACTGATTAAAGCATGGGCCAGGCGAGAGTTTGGATCCCTAAAGCCTATGTGTATGCCAGGTGGGTATGACAGCCCACCTCTGATTCCAGTCTTGGAAGTCAGAGACAGGAGACTCCCTAAAGTAAGGTAGCCAGAGAGATTAGCCTCACTGGTGAGCTCTGAGTTTGAGTCAGAGACCGTGCCTCAGTGAATAAGCATAAATGTGGTCTGAAGGAGAACGGCCTCCATAGGGTCATGTATTTGAATACTTGGTCCCCAGTTGGTAGAGTTGTTTGGGAAGGACTAGGAGGTGTGGCCCTCTTGAAGTGTATCACTGGGGACAGGGTTTGAGGTTTAAAGAGACCTGCACCATTCCCAGTGACAGTTCTGTCCCCCCACTCCTCCACCCCTGTGCTTGTGGTTGTGTCTCAAGATGTGAGTTCATGATATAAGCTCTAGCGCCTTGCCTCCCTACCTGCTCCCATGGTCCGTGCCATGAAGGTCATGGACTCCAACCCCCTAAAACCATAAGGTCCAAATCAGACACTTTCCTTTATAAATTGGCCTGGCCAAGGTGTCTTAACAAAGCAATAGAAAAGTAATAACTAAGGCAGCAATCAAGGATGGTTCCCCATAACAACCTCAGGCCCTCACATGCATATGTACACTTGTGCACCCACACTCATGCAGACATGCATATATACACATGAAAATTGGGGGGGGGGCTTGTGTGTATAGTGATCACATATTCTCCAACATGTATCATTTCTTTATGTTTAAACCACTCATAGTTTTCACTTCTAGAAATTTGAAATACAATTTTTTTATTTTTTGTTATTTGTTTTTCGAGACAGGGTTTCTCTGTGCAGCTTTGGAGCCTGTCTTGGATCTCGCTCTGTAGCCCAGGCTGGCCTCAAACTCACAGAGATCCGCCTGGCTCTCCCTCCCGAGTGCTGGGATTAAAGGCGTGCGTCACCACTGCCCAGCTTGAAATACAATTTTTTAAGTATTTCAGTTTCTGATGTGTGGAAACATTTCTATCTTCTGTATGTGTATGTTCGTGTGCATGTGTGTGCATGAGAGCAGGGTAACGTTGCCGTCGTCAGCATCTCAGCTGTTGGGTCTGCCTTGTTTGAGCCAGGGTTTCTTTTTCACGCCTGTGTATCATGGCTGCCTGACTCGGCCTGCCATCTCACCGCAGACACACTGCGATTACAGACGTGCACTACCAGGCCCAGCTTCATTTGTCTTCTGAGACTCCAGACTCAGATTCTCACCCACTGAGCCATCTCTGCAGCCCTGAAAATGTTTTGTTCTTCCATTCCTCCCTCAGATTTCTGGTCTCCCCATCCTTTCCTTGTGCAATGTCTAGATTTTCTGTACCTTGGTTGTCAACAGTCATTTTCAGACTAAAGATTGATGTTCATTGGTGTCAAACTGGGGGGAGTTATTTCTCCCTGCTGTTTTTCTGTGAGTCTTGTTCTTGGGAGCCTTCTCACATCAATATCATCAGACCTTATTCCTCAGCCTAACCGTTGTTCTCGGGTGAGAATCGTCAGGCTCCCTTCAGGGCTCCACAAGCTGTCTGCAGGGTTTCAAACACTGAATTAGGAGGAGGTTGCTCCAAGTTGGGGTAGGAGTAGGGAATGGCTTCTAAATGCCTCTTGGCTTTGTGTGTGATACTTGAATATGTGCATAGTTTCTGGTCAGGCTTCTGATATTTCATCCTTTCTCTATCCATCCTCATAAGGCAGTTTATCAAAGTAGACTTGTGTTCCCACTCCAGTAGTCTGGTGTAGATTGGTGAGCACTGAACTAAAGTCAGCCTTGGGCCTCAACTCCCTCCGTTCCAGTCTCTTACTGCACAGCACGTGACAACTGCTGAGTGATCTGGGATCCTCAGAATGGTCTGTGAGTGGAACTCCAGTGGAGAGTACTGTAGCAGACTAGTCACTGACCTGCTCCGCAAAGCCACCGACAAAGAGAAATTAAAAAAAATAAATAAATTGCTTCTTGATGTAGTGGTTCAAACTACTGATCTCAGCAGTCAGGAGGCTGAAGCAGAAGTGTCTGAGTTCAAGGCCAGCCTCAGAAACATTAGAAGACCCTGGAGATGGGTAAGAGGGGAGGAAAAAAAACTCTTTGCTGGTAGTTTAATCAGTGCTTTCCTGTGTCTCTCAGGGTTGCAAACTAGAGCAAAACATCGGGTTGCATCTCCTCCTTTTCCGAAACTTGTGTACCACATGAGTGTTACACCAGCTTGTGCATCACACGAGTGTATACACCAGCTTGTGCATCACATGAGTGTTACACCAGCTTGTGCATCACACGAGTGTGTACACCAGCATTGGGCATTTTCTAGTTACCCCCACTGCAGCCATAATGCGAAAGCCCAGTACGAATGTTTATTTCCTCAACTGAGACTTGACATTTTAGGCAGTTCTTTAATCCTCGCCATTATGAGCTAGTGCTCCAGGTAGATTTGTTGGTATTTGCATATATGAGAGCCTCCTCCAGTTACATCTCAGTTATTTCTTTTCTAGTGAGCAGAGGGACAGTACAGAGGCAGGCAGTTTCTGTTTAACTCACAGGAAACCTTGGGATTGATCCCCTTGGTTGGGAGCACAAAAATATTTTTTCTGGTTCCAAATCTTCCTTCTTAACATAGGATTTAATTTTCATAAACCCCTGCTTTGATTTTTTTTAATGTGCATGGCTGTTTTGCCTACATGTGTATATGTGTACCACATGCATGCTACGCCCAAGGAGGCCAGAAGAGCAGGTCGCATCCCCTGGAGCCACAGTTGGGAGCCGCCATAACCACTGAGCCATGTCTCATCCCCATTAACTCCTCTTTTAGTTGAGGGGTATTAATAAAACCATGAAAAAATTATTACCCCAGAGATACCCATCACAGGTTGTCCCTGCCTTCTGTAATAAGGTGGGTGAAAACTGTAGACTGTGCTGTACAGTTTCAGGTTTTATGTTAACTGCTTGCTTTGGTGTAAGAAAAGAATGCAGACACCAGGGGAGGGAGAATGCAGCCCCAGCCCCGATCCTGACTCTCGGGAAAAGGTACATAGACCCTAGGTGTTCCCACCCCTTCCTCCGCACAGGCCACTCTTATGGCAGTGTTAAGGGCTGGATTGTTGGGTGGAAAATGCTCTTCCCTGGGAAAACAGCTTTGTAGAGCAGAATTCATTTGACAGATTCATTGCTGTTTCTTTTTGGAAGTGAAGCACTTATATTTAAGAATCCTGATGCCCGTGAATTAAAAGGATAATAACAAAACCCTTTCTCAGCGTGCATCGGAAACTGTGCTAAGCTGCGTCTAGCTCGGTCCCCTGGAAAGCTAATGAAGGTGGGGGGTCAACTGCGCCACCGAGCAACCCCGCTACGGTACAGAGCTGTGATAGAATGACGTTTGATTGGCAAGCCGAGTCTACACTGGGAAGAACTATAAAGACCTAGTGAGAAGCAATAGTTTGGGGCTTTTAAAAGTAAGAGATCTCATGACGAAGTGTGTCCTTTATGGGGACCCAGAAGCTTAAACTGTCACAGTGTTGGTTTCTCTTGGGCACAAGTTTTCTGAGCTGGGATGGCTGCTGCATCCACCCGCAGTGGTCTGATTCTCTTACATCTGAGCTGATATTGAAGGGACAGAGACTCTCTGTGAAGCTACTGTAAGGATTTTCCACTGGACCTGATGGCACATGTTTGCCACAGCCCTCAAGAGGCTTAGGCAGTAAGATGGCAAGTTCAAGGCCTGCCTGGGTACAAAGAGGGTTCCGAGGAGAATCCCCTGTGGCTGTACTGATGACATGCTGTGTTTTCTGCCCTTTTATCCTTCTAAATCAATCTAATGCCAATTGTGCCCTTTTATGCTTGGGACACTTTGATGTATGATGATACCTACAAGTGTGGCCTGAGAATGGATATTTCAGTGGTGGAGTAGTCTCTTCCATTTGTTTCTAAGTGTGTCTTTTTCAAGCTGCAGGGTAGAGAATAGTCTTTATTTTCCAAGTTTATCCAGATCTTTGCATTATAAAAATGTTTAATAATGATAACCCTTACTGGCCTCCATGTCTCTATTTTGTGACATCCCATTGGATGTGTCTGGCCTTCCTCTTCCTAACCTAGCTCTTGCTTTCCTCCATGGTGTCCTAGTTAGGGTTACTGTTGCTGTGATGAAAGACCATGGCCAAAGCAACTTGGGAGGAAAGGGTTTATTTCACTCACAGTTCCATTTAACAGTTCTTTATCAAAAAATGGTGAGGATAGGAACTCAAGCAGGGCAGGAACCTGGAGGCAGGAGCTGATGCAGAGGCCATGGAGGGGTGCCACTTACTGGCTTGCTCAGCCTGCTTTCTTATAGAACCCACGACCACTAGCCCAGGGATGGTACCACCCACAATGGGAAGGGCCCTCCCCCATCAACCACTAATTAAGAAAATGTCCTACAGCTGGATCTTACGGAGGCATTTCTCGAGGTTCTCTCCTTTTAGGTAACTCTAGCTTGTGTCAAGTTGGCATCAAATTAGCCAGCACACATATCTTCCCATCTCCTTCCTCCCTCGCCCCTCCTTTCACTTCCTCTTTCCCTCTCTTCCTTTGTGAGTGGTCTCTTCAGTACATGCAGTTAGATGGATGATTATGTATACCTGCAATCTCTTGTGGGAAAATGCTGTTTAATTCCCAATACTGTCCCCTGTGGTAGCCAAGGTTTTCTTCATGTTTCTGACAACATGCTAGCCCAGAGCCAGGAACCCTGAGGTCACAGATGTGATGACGGTAGGTCTTTTGAGCTAGCACATCTTTTGGATGATTTAGTTTTAAATTTGCATTTAAGCCATTTGTTTCTTTTCTCCATTTCTGCTTCTTCATTTTTGCTTTTATTGTATGCTTGCCTATGTCTTACCTTAATCTTCACTGTAAAATAAATCTCTGAGGTATATTCAATTTAATCCTCAATTTACAGATAATGAAACAGGTTTAGAAAGATCAGTTTGCTCACAGCCATCCAATACAGAAATGGTAGAGCTAGAAGTCAAGGTCAGATGGTCTAATAATAAGTACCATGCCTGCTCACCAATGCCTCCCTCCTCACCCAGTCAGTTTCTCTTTATTTGCCTCTTTATCCCTGAGCTAACCATACACACAAGCAGGAATCTCTTACTGTTTCCTCTGCTTCAAGATCATACTCTACAGAGTCCAGTCAGTTTGTATTCTGTATCGCAGTAGTGGTGAAAATGGGAAATACTGTTGGTAACCATGCTACTGATGTGCGTTAAAATATCTCTGAGAGCTGCCTCCCTGAAATGCATTTGAAACAAGACTCGAAAGAGGTAGGTAGTGAGCCCCATTGCTCCCTAGATGCAGAGTGTTCAAGGCTGAGAACAGAGGGGTGAGATGAGGTGTAAGGGATAACTGTCTGGGAAAGAACGGGAGGAGACATGTTGAGAAGATGGGTGAGGCTAGGTAATAGGTACTCATCTGTCAACTCACTCAACTGTTCAGTTAAAATGAGCAGAGTCCTTCTATTGCGTGATAAACTATACCTCAATAAGTTTACTACTAAAAACTAAATGTCCTGATAGAAGACAGTGAAAGAATTTCCACTCAACAAAGGAAAAAAAAAAATAGAAAGGCGTAGGGGGTTTTGTTGTTATTGTTTAGGTTTTTTTGTGGTGGTGGTGGTGGTTTGGGGAGTTGTTTGTTTGGTTTTGGATTTTGTTTTGTGTTTTTGTTTTGCCCATCACTGAGCTGAGGTCACAGGGCAGCCAGGATGCCTCGATCCCAAGAAAGAACAGGCCCACCCCCTCCACCATTCTCTAAATTTAGGTGAGATGCCAGGACTGGATCCCTGTGTCACAGCACAGAAGGACCAGACTACTACCATGCAAGTGAATGAGAAGTCAAGTGTCGATTTAAAAATTTGCCTGAGGATAAGAATAACCTGCGATAACACGACAGAACACTTAGGACCCCAAACATGGGTAATTTATACTCAAATATGTTTTATAGTGAAAATGCCAGTTTCCCCAGGAGCTGCAGACATGAACTAGTATTTGTCCCTGTGACCCTGCCAGACCCTTTTCTCACAGGGGTACAGAAATCTTATGATGTTGTGGGTACCACACTTTGTTGCCCTTAGGACACTTGGTTACTAGGAAAAATGGAAGAAAACAACACCTATTTGGGAGGAAGAGTAAAGACACTGCATTAGCCTTTAAGAATTACCATTAGACGTGTCTGTCTATCACCATAGAATTATTTGGCCACCATGGGGGGAAAAAAAGTGAAAAAGATGAGGGAAACTGTCTCAGCCAGCCCCAGACATACAACCTGTTTAAACACTTAGTCTTAGAATAACAGGTCCAGGGTAACTCAGAACCCACTGCCTTCTGCCACTAGCCTTCTAGCCTAGCAAGTGCTGAGTCATAAGCAACAGCCATCCAGTGCTGAGAAAGGATCAACAACATGGATAGGAACCAAGTTCAGACATCAGGGATATCCAGAAGCAGAAGGTGGAGGGTGACCGTTAAAGCCTGTATACCCGCAGGTCCTAAAGAGGAAGCTCACTAGATGCTGAGGTATGCTCACAGGAGCCATAGCAACAACAGTCTCCAGTCCAGTTTACCTTCTGAGTAAATTAGTCCATCCAGTACTCAACCAAACACAATGAGACAAAAAAAAAAAAAATCCATAAAAAAGTATTATCAAGAAACAACAGAATAGACTCAGTGATGATTCAGATGTTAAAACTATCAACCAAACACTTAAAGTATGATTAATGTCATTAAAATGTCTAAGATGACTGCCAACAAAGCATGACCCCCAGCCAAATCCAGACTGAGGCATGGCTTGTACAGCCTCTGAACTGAGGACAGCATCATCTACATGTTTTGTTTGTATTGTTTTGTTTTGTTTTGTTTTTAGTTTTTTGAGATAGGGTTTCTCTGTATAACAGCCCTGGCTCTCCTGGAACTCACTCTGTAGACCAGGCTAGCCTCACGAAGATCCGCCTGCCTCTGCCTCTGCC
Organism: Peromyscus attwateri; assembly: GCA_902168425.1. Lineage (NCBI taxonomy): Eukaryota > Metazoa > Chordata > Mammalia > Rodentia > Cricetidae > Peromyscus > Peromyscus attwateri. The sequence goes on from CABHPP010128010.1 coordinate 19,019, forward strand.
TCCCAACTGCTGGGATCAAAGGTGTGCGCCAACATCGCCTGGCTTTAGTTTTTTAATGAAGACCGTATAATAGAGCCGTCTCTGTGACTCACAGAGCCTGCAATACTTCCTCCCTTGTCCTTTATAGAAAAAGTTTGCCAACTCCTGACCTGGTAGAATAGATGACAGCATGTATAAACAGCTAGAGAAACCCAGAGATGGACACAACAAGGAAAAAAATAAAATGGATTGCTGTGGCAAAGAATTGCCATGACTTGCTTATCAATAGGCTTGGGTGTAGCCAAGGGATAGGGGATATGATTTTTAAAGCTAGATCACTAGAAATAATGCTAACAAACACAAAGAAAAATGTGGAAAATGAGAATGGAATATCCAAGAACTGGAAGATGACATCAGATGGTCCAACATACGTGTAATTAGTGTCAGAAGGAAAAGAGAAAGAACAGGCCTAAAGAAATAAAAAGGGCCAGGCAGTGGTGTCACACACCTTTAATCCCAGCACTTGGGAGGCAGAGGCAGGCAGATCTCTGGGTTCCAGACCAGGCAAGGCTACATGGTGAAACCCTGCCTCAAAAACAAAACAAATTATAATAATAATGTGTTTTCTAAAGAAGGGATTAATAAATTGTTCTGTAAGTAGACAAATAGTAAGTTTTTGAGGGTGTAGGGGCTACAGTCTCATCACAACTACTTAGCTCTGAGGTTGTAATTCAATAGCTACCATACATAGGAAATACAGAAACCAATGAGCATGGCTGTATTTCAATAAAATTTTATTTGTAAAAACAGACAACAGGCTTAGATTCAGGAAAAGCATTTATTTAAAACATTTTTTTAGCCGGGTGGTGGTGGCGCACGCCTTTAATACCAGCACTCGGGAGGCAGAGCCAGGCAGATCTCTGTGAGTTAAAGGCCAGCCTGCTCTCCAAAGCGAGTTCCAGGAAAGGCACAAAGCTACACAGAGAAACCCTGTCTCGAAAAATAAATAAATAAATAAATAAATAAATAAATAAATAAATAAATAAATAGATAGATAAATAGATAGATAAATAAATAAAAAATAAAAATAAAACATTTTTAATTTTTTTCATTTTATTTATTTATTTATTTATTTATTATCAGCTTGATACAGTATAAATTCTTATCCTAATAGTGAAATGTTTCACTGAGGCTTGCCCAGTAATTGAGTAAAACCAAAACTTATTATAAGTCACAGTCATCCTAGGGTCCCCCCTTTATAGCCTCCCTGGTTCTGTGGGTTGAAGTCTGATTGTTCTTTGCTTTATATCTAGTATCCACTTATGAGTGAGTACATACCATGTTTGTCCTTCTGGGTTTGGATTACCTCACTCAGAACGATATTTTCTAGTTCCATCCATTTGCCTGCAAATTTCATACTGTCATTGTTTTTCTTTGCTGAATAGTACTCCATTGTGTATATGTACCACATTTTCTTTTTTTTTGTTTTGTTTTGTTTTTTTGTGTTTTTTTTTTCCGAGACAGGGTTTCTCTGTGTAGCTTTGCGCCTTTCCTGGAACTCGCTTTGGAGACCAGGCTGGCCTCGAACTCACAGAGATCCCCCTGGCTCTGCCTCCCGAGTGCTGGGATTAAAGGCGTGCGCCACCACCGCCCGGCTCCACATTTTCTTAATCCATTCTTCAGTTAACAGGCATCTAGGTTGTTTCCAGGTTCTGGCTATTACAAATAATGCTGCTATGAACATAGTTGAGCATGTATCTTTGTGGTATGATTGAGCATTCCTTGGGTATATGCCCAAGAGTAATATGACTGGGTCTTGAGGTAGATCAATTCCCAATTTTCTGAGAACCGCCATACTGATTTCCACAGTGGTTGTACAAGTTTGCATTCCCACCAACAGTGGAGGAGTGTTCCCTTTGCTCCAACATTGACTGTCATTAGTGTTTTTGATCATAGCCATTCTGACAGGTGTAAGATGGTATCTCAGAGTCATTTTGATTTGCATTTCTCTGATGATTAAGGATGTTGAGCATTTCTTTAAATGTCTTTCAGCTATTTGTGATTCTTCTTTTGAGAATTCTCTGTTTAGCTCTTTAGCCCATTTTTTAATTAGATTGTTCAGTATTTTGATGTCTAGTTTTTTGGGTTTTTTTTGAGACAGGGTTTCTCTGTGTAGCTTTGCGCCTTTCCTGGAACTCGCTTTGGAGACCAGGCTGGCCTCGAACTCACAGAGATCCGCCTGCCTCTGCCTCCCAAGTGCTGGGATTAAAGGCGTGCGCCACCAACGCCCGGCCTCTTGAGTTCTTTATATACTTTGGAGATCAGTCCTCTGTCAGATGTGGAGTTGGTGAAGGTCTTTTCCCATTCTGTTGGCTATCTTTTTGTCTTATTGACCGTGTCTTTTGCCCTACAAAAGCTTCTCAGTTTCTATACCCAAGGAATGCTCAATCATACCACAAAGATACATTCTCAACTATGTTCATAGCAGTATTATTTGTAATAGCCAGAACATGGAAACAACCTAGATGCCTGTTAACTGAAGAATGGATTAAGAAAATGTGGTACATATACACAATGGAGTACTACTCAGCAAAGAAAAACAATGACAGCATGAAATTTGCAGGCAAATGGATGGAACTAGAAAATATCATTCTGAGTGAGGTAACCCAAACCCAGAAGGACAAACATGTTATCTGAAATTTTTGGCTCAACAGCCTACATTATATCTTTCATCTTTAGTATTTCCTATTTTAAGCACTAAGCTTATCTGGGCATACCAGCACATATCTGTAATCCCAGCACTCAGAAACTGAGACAAGAGGATTGCAAGTTCTAGGCCAGTTTCGGCTGCATAACGAGACCCTTGTTTTTGGTTGGTCAGTCGGTTGGTCGGTCAGTCGGTCGGTTGAATTGTTTTGTTTTGAAAGCATACTTGGTGGTAGAGCACTTGCCTAACATGCAAAGAAAGCCCTGTGTTTGATCCCTAGCACTAGGGTAGGGCATTGGAGACCTCCAAGCCTGAAGCCTGGGCTCCATTTGTCTCCTGAGAATTGGTGGAGATTCAGGGAAACTGGGAGCATCTAAGCTCCAGCTGGATGCTCCTAGTTTGCTCATGTCTCTCATCTCATTTACTCATCTGTAGGAAGAGATTTTATCAGCCTTGTAGAATCACTGTGGACATGAAATAAAGAGCATGGAGAGAATGCATGCTCCAGGATAAAGACCCAGTAACAGTTCACTTCCTTCCCTCCTGATGTAGAAAGTATACTTCTCTTCTAGAAGTAGTTCTTTTATCATTTTTAAGTACTTTTTTTAAAGTTATTTATTTTATGTGCATTGGTATTTTGCCTGCATGTATGCCTGCATGAGGGTGTTGGGTACCCTGGAAGTGGAGTTACAGACAGTTGTGAGCTGCCATATGGGCGCTGGGAATTGAACCCAGGTCCTCTGGAAGAGCAGCTAGTGCTCTTAACCGCTGAGCCATCTCTCCAGCCCCCCACTGCTTTTAATTTTCAATTACAAATTTTCAGTGATCTGGAATGGGGCTATGTTAGCATTTTACTACATAGTTCAGACTCTGGGGTGATGTCAAGTGGAAGTGATGGTGGATTGCTGTTGATTATCCCTGGTGATCGGGGTGGGAATGCTGCAGATGGCCAGGCGGTGATGGTGCACGCCTTTAATCCCAGCACTCAGGAGGCAGAAGCAGGTGAATCTTTGAGTTTGAGGCCAGCCTGGTCTACAGAGTGAGTTCCAGCACAGCCCAGGGCTACACAGAGAAACTCTGTCTCGAAAAACAAAAAACAAAAACAAAAATAAATCACTGTGGATGAATTAAAATCATAGATAATCCCCAAATACCATTTTAGCCATTAACTTAAGAGTCTTTTCCTGTTAAGACTTCTCCCGAGGTCTCTTTTTAAGCTTGGAAATTGACTCATTAAGATCTGCTTTCTCTTTCCACATTCTGCTCTGCGCTGCTCTATAACCAAGAAACAAATAAAGGACGGTAATTTGGAGGTGGCAGGATCAAGACTCTTGACTCGAGTGTGAATAACCACCCTGATGCACGGGGCTGACTCTTGTGTGACCATCAAACCCTAGAGAGAGAGGTCTGTGGCTAGGAGGTCAGATAAAGCAGGATCCCGGTCCCTTTAAAGTAGAAGTAGGAAGCCTGACTTGAGGTGGAAAGCTTCTCTGAAAATGCTTGTCAGACAACTGCCTGGTTAAATGTGTGCCTTCCATGTCACACACCTGTAACCCCAGCTACTTGGGAGGTTGAGGCAGGAGGACTACAAACGAATTATCAAGAAACAATAACTTTGGGGCTGGCAGGATGACTCAGAGGTTAAGAGCACTGGCTGCTTTTGGAGAGGGCCTGGGTTTAGTTCCCAACACCCACATTCTGGCTCACAACCATCTGTAACTCCAGTTCCTGGGGCTCTGACCCCCTCTTCTGACCTCTGTGGACACCAGGCATGCAGGGAGTGCACATATATACATGCAGGCAAAACACATAAAATAAAAATAAATAAGTCTTTTCCTTGATGGCTTTTTCATTACAGGTGATCTCCTTCTTTAGCTCAAGGCTGTTACAGGCTGGAGCCGAGCTGTCAGTGGAAAGAGTCTTGGAAATCATTAAACAAGGGGTTGTGGCGCTGCCCAAGGACAGACTAAAGGTAAGCCGGCTGAAGACTTGTCTGCTGACCCTGGCTGTTGATCATTTATGCGCACATCAGCATCTAGCTGTACTCGGAATCATACTGCTTACCCTGTCCGTACTCATAGGTCAGAGAGACCGAATATTTGCTTTGCTCTACCGGATACCAAAACTGCAGTTCAGAGGAGAACAGCCAAATATGCTTTGACATCACCGAGCATCCCATGAGTAACCCCTGCACACCCCATGAGCAACTCTACTGTTAACACATATGTTTTTAATCCAGTCAAACAAATTGAATCACACAAACCTCCCCAAAGGCTAATGGGAAGGTGGAGGTGGTGCTGATGCCAGTTACTGTGGGGCCTGACGCTTGTGAGTGCCTCCCCACGTCATTCTGGGGCCTCAGCATCTGAGTGTATACCTCATTCCATCCCCTTCTCAAGTAGCTAGTGTCAGCAGCTGAAGTCATCAGGGGAGGAAGCCAGCATAGGAAGGTTAGTTTACCCAGAGGACTAGTTCACCCAGAGGACTAAACTAGAGAGTGGTTGAGCCGAGTCAGGCCCAGGCCGTCTGGCTCCAGAGCTGCCTGCGATCCGTACACTGCTTGCTCTATGCCTTCATATAGTAATGAAAAGTTCTTCATGGAAGCGGGGGAAATACTGCATTTGAGAAAATACTTATGTTTGTGTGGCAGAGGCACTCGAAGTGAACTCATGTGCGGAAGTCCACACCTCACACCTGATCCCTTAGAGCAGTGGTTCTCAGTCTTCCTGGCACTGCGACCCTTGAGTACAGTTCCTCGTGTTGTGGTGAACCCCAACCATGTTATTTTTGTTGCTACTTCATAACTATAATTTGGCTACTGTTATGAATTGTATTGTAAATATCTTTTCATATGGTCTTAGGTGAGCCCTATGATAGGGTCATTTGATCCCCCCAAAGGGGTCATGACCCACAGGTTGAGAACCACTACCTGGAGCCTAGTGTGGTGGCTTATGTCATCTCACGAGCACTAAAACTTAGATTTGTGATGATAGCTTTTCTCTCTCAGAAAATACAAGAAACTATAAAGGTGAGGATAGTTTATACGTCAAAGAAGACAATTCACTTTTCAGTTTATGGTAGCAGAGAACACAGTAAGATCTGTAAGCTAAAAGCAAGACATTTTGCTGAAAGTGTATGTAGCTCATAACAAGGAAGAATTGTTCAAGAGGGTAGAAATTAACAAAACTGTTGCCCACCCAATTGCTAATGGTTTCACGTAAACAGATACAAGAAGGGCGTTTCCAGATCTACATCCCTAGCCTCCTCTCCGGGTTCCTCCAGGCTACAGAGATCTAAGGTCGTTGTATTTCCCAGAATCCTCTTCTCCCCGTGATGCCACAGTTGCTGGAGATTTGGAGAGGCTGTTCTCTAGAGACAGCCCCCGGCCTCCTCCAGCAGTGTTAGTCAGCTTTTCATTACTGTAAGGCAATGCCTGAAGGAATCAACTGGCGAAGAGAGATTTGTTGTGGTAGTTTCACCCTGTGAATCAGTCGGCCCGAGTGCTTTGGGCCAGTCTTGAGACAGCATGTTATGACAGAAGCTGTGACAAAAGAAAATTCCATACCTAGTTCAGAACCCGAGAACTGAAGAGGAAAGAACTAGGGCTGCAGAGCTCCCCAGTAACCCACAAGCCTACCCATTCCCTCTCAACGCTTACACTAAATGCTTAGCTGCTCCATGAGCAGGACACCAAGTCCTTAATGTTTGGGCCTTTGGAGAACATTCTGTATCCAGACTGTAGAGCCTGTCTTGCAGTAGGTGACTGAGGTTGTCAGTGGCCCCCAGCGATGCTGAAGTTTGCAGCAGCTCACAGAAAGCTCTGGAGCACTTCAGTGGTATTGGCTATCATGTCACAGCTTCCCTGTTCTGTGGCTCTCAGGAAGTCGGATGTACTTGATTGATATGAGTAGCTTCTGTTTACCCTACCAAACCAGTCAGAGAAATAAAACTCCTGATTTCAGTAGATAGATTTAATGAGAAGAACTCAAAATCTCAGAAACGCACAGTGAAGGGAAACCACAGAATCTGCAAGGCCATCACCAGCAGTGTGGTGGTGCATCAGGGTGGGCATCCAGGAGCAGCTGGCAAGGCTTCAGCTGAAGTCCACAGGCCTGCCCACCGCTGGCACTAGACCTGGATTTCCTGTGTCCTTCAGGGTATGCATGTACCACCTGCATTGCCACTCCAGACTCTCAGCCATTGCCCCACTGGATAGCATGAAGGGGAAAGAGAGGATTCAGTGACCCACAGGCAGTGTCTAATGACACTGGTGATGCATCGTAAGAAGCAACTAGCCATTCTGTGGACTGTGTGTAAGAGGCAGAAGGAGCAATCTGAGCCTGCTTAGACAGCAGCGGACTGTGCTGGGAGGAAGTTGAATCCAGGGAAGCAGGGAACAACCTGGGGTCTTCAGTCCGGAAAGAGAGGACACGGTTACTACTTATACATCCTTCCATTCTCAGGATGGCTTCGCCTCTGTCCCCCTCGTTGAGTTGGTTGAGTATGCCCTTTAAACAAAATTGAAGCCCAAGATGAGTAAATGAATAGCGAAAGAGGGACTAGCCACACACCCCCTTTTTTTTTTTATTTTTACTGTATTTTTTATTTGACACAGTAAATGTGCGTATTTACATTTTAATGCAAGTGTTGGTGTGTGGGGTCAGATCAGGGTATATCTGTGGTATATCTGTAATCTCAGACATTTGCTATTTGTTCTGGGAACATCCAAAAACTCTCGCTTCAGCTGTTATAAAATAGTCACTTGATTAGTGCCAACCATAGTAGTTCTACTGTGCTAAAAGTTGTTCACCTCCTAGTTCCATAAACCAGCCTCCTGCCACACACCCTGGCTGGGCTCTGGAACCACTCTTCTATACTCTGTTTGTCCGAGACAGATCAGCGTTGTTCTTCCACATCTAAGGAAGAACATACGATGTGTTGTCTTTGTGTGCCTGACTGATTTCCATCTCCCATCCACATTGCTGTAGATGGCAGAATTGTTTACAGTTGAGTACTATTCCATTGTGTGTGTACTACATTTCCTTATCCATTTACTCATCCACACCCCCTGGGATGATTCCACTTCATGGTTGTTGTGAAGAGTGAGGCAGGCAGGAAAATGGGGGTGGTTTATTTTAGATATATATCCAATACTAGGATTGCTGGATGTCTTGGTTGGGTTTCTATTGCTGTGATAAAAAACCATTACCAAAAGCACCTTGGAAGAAAGGGTTTATTTCATCTTACAGCTTATATTCCATCATCCAAGGAAGTCAGAACAGGATCTCAAGCTGGGCAGAAACCTGGAAGCCAGAGCTGATGCAGAGGCCATGGAGGAGTGCTGCTTACTGGCTTGCTCTTCATACCTTGCTCAATTTTTTATAGAACCCAGGATGAACACAGGACTACCAGCCTAGGAATGGCACCCCCACAGGGAACTGGACCCTCCCACATCAATCATCAGTAAAGAAACATGCCCCAGCTTACCCACAGGCCAGTCCTATGGAGACACTTTCTCAATTGAGAGTCCCTCTTCCCAATTGACTCTAGCTTGTGTCGAGTTGACGTAAAACTGACTGGCATACTAGGTCTATTTCTAGTTTTTCTAGTACAGTCTCTGTACTGATTTCTTCCATACTGTGCCAGCCTTTTTCATCTTTTGACACTGTTTCTCAAAATTCTGGCAAATGTAAGTTGTCAGTAAATTTTAGAACTTAAATTCTACAATAAATAGTAATGCTGTAAGATATTTTGCTCAGCATGTATAGCAATGAACTGATCCTGTTGTCACCCCAGCTTTCTAGGTGAAGCAGCTAAAACCTCAAGACACTGAGTAGTGTTCAAGTGCAGAGTTGGGCCCAGCAACGTGTATTACTAAAGCCAACATGCATTACCAAAGCAGCCTTTCTCCAGTGATATTTTCAACCTGTGCTAGCCTGGGCTATGATGAAGAGTACTCATATGTTAGGGTTAATCTGAGATCATGGTTAGCTAACATTGTTAGTAAGCCCATATGTGAGCCAGAGAAGCAGGCGAGGTTACAGTATAGAGCCTGTACATCACATAGGTGAGGAGGAGGAGGAGGTATAGAACCTGAGGAAGAGAGGATCCCAGGAGATACAGTGTCCGGCCACTGCAAGGATTATATCATAGAAGAGTCAGGCATTTCATCTTTGGGGTGGAAACTGGACCAAGAGAATACCTGCAGCAAAGTCTGGGAGCAAATATAAGAACATTGTGTGATCTGAGGGCACAGGAGAGGTGGATTAAAAGAAGTCCATAGGAGCTTGGGGGCGGCTCCATTGGTAAACTGCTTGCCGCACAGGCATGAAGATCCATAGCACCCATGTAAAGAGCTGGGCTCAGAGGCACACGTTCGCCACCCCAGTGCTGGAACAGTGGAGACAGGGGGTCCCTGCAGCCCATTGTTAGCTAGTCCAGGTGGTTGTGGAATATGACTCTAACTAGGAAAAGATGTGTTACATTTGTTTGTGCTGCATTTGTTTAACGATGTGAAGATGTGTTGCTTTGCCTGCCTAAGGCACCTGATTGGTGTAATAAAAAAGCTAAGCAGCCAATAGCACAGGAATAGAGGGATAGGCCAGGCTGGTGGGCAGAGAGAATAAGTAGAAGGAGGAATCTAGGCTTGTGGGAGAACAAGGAAGAAAGAGAGGGAGATGCCCAGGGCCAGACAGACAGACAGACACGGAGTAGGACATACAAAATGAAAGAAAGGTAAAAAGACCCAAGGCAAAACGTAGATGAAGAAACAGGTTAAGTTGAGTTATTAAGAACTAGCAAGAAACAAGCATTCATAACTAATAAGCCTTTGTGTCTTTATTTGGGAGCTGGTTGGTGGCCCAAAGAAAGCCTGCTACACCAGGTTCCACAGGAGACCCTGTCTCAAAAATAAGATGGAGGGCTGGGGAGATGGTTCACTTGAGAAAGCACTTTCTGTCCCAGTGTGAGGAGGGAGTGCCAGTCTCCAGGACTTAAGTACATATCAGATGGGCATGGAAATGACAGCAACCACAAGGTGTCAATCCAGTGTCCCTAGACCAGGCTAGCTAATCTAGCTGTGTCTGTGAGCTCTGGGAGACAGAGGGACATAATATATATTCATAAATAAAGTGGAGACAGACAGAGGGACATAAGATATATTCATAAATAAAGTGGAGAGCAGAGGGACAAGACTCCTGATGCCAACAACACACATATGTGTACACGTGCACACGCATACACACACACACACACACACACACACACGTGTGTACACACATGAACACACACAAGCACATATGCTTGCACTTACCATGTACACAGACACATATACATACACAAAGTCTTATGATGGAAAGCTGCACAGAATTGTACCAAAGATTTCTTGTGATTCTTAGAGTCCAGAATTTGGCTGTTTTTCCGTCCATGCTGAGTTTTGCAGAGTGGTGCCCTGTTACCCGCAGATAAAGTCTGAAGTTCCTACTCTGGGACTCTAGACAGCTCACAGTTCCCTCCTCTCCCAGTGCTCTGCCCCGACCCCCACGCCCACCTGGCTGCAGGCAACTCTGCATCTGTGTCCTTCTCTGGCCCCCCTTTGTGGATTTGCGTCTGCAGCTCACTCATGGCCGTCGTGTGCAGCTCCCTTCCCCCTCTCTGTCATCTGCTGTGCACACCCCCCACCCCACCCCACCCCCACCCCATTACCTGGGCCTTTCCTTATCCAAATCCTGAACATCCCCAAAGGCCCGGCTAAATTTCAGAGGATTTGTGAAGACTTTCCTTTCATCCTTCCATCCACATATGTCTCTCTCCTTAACATGCCCAGAGCCCTTTATTCCTGTGTCTTGTCCTCTTCTGTCCTGTAGTTAGGTGTTTGGTGTCTTTCTCACTCTTGAGAACAGGAAGTGTTGCTCATCTGCAGCCCCTGCTCCCTAGCTCAGTCCATGAACCGAGTGGAGGGGGGAACAGCCCATGTTATGTACTCTAGGGGGAAAATGGGCTTCTTAGCATCTGGGGGTTGAGGGATCAAAAATACTGTGCCTTCAGACATGCTTTTCAAATTCTTTTTTTTTTTTGGAGCTGAGGCCCGAACCCAGGGCCTTGCTAGGCAAGTGCTCTACCACTGAGCTAAATCTCCAACTCCAAGATTTATAAGTTTTCAGATATTTTTTTCTTTTGGTTTTTCAAGACAGGGTTTCTCTGTGTAGCTTTGGAGCCTTTCCTGGAACTCACTCTGTAGCCCATGCTGGCCTCAAACTCACAGAGATCCTCCTGCCTCTGCCTCCCGAGTGCTGGGATTACGGCTTCAAATTCTTATTCTGCCATCTTCTGACATTTGAATGTCTGTAACTGTCTCTCTCTGTTCTGGCACTGTCCTAAACACAGTGAGTACAGCAGAGGACGAAACAATCACACCCTGCTCACACAGACCTTATGGTTGTGGGGAAGATACAATAAGTTAAAAATGTCAAACAAATGCTGTTTTAGAAAGCAGTGACTGATGGAAGCGTGCCCTTTGCCACCCCAGCCTGCTCTGCAGGACCCACGCTGTTAACTGTTGCGTCTCGGTCTCCTCTTCCATCCTCCTCTTCTCCTTCCTGGTCATGGCGTTTCTGACAGGTCCCGGTCACTTCAGTTGTCTTCGGGCTTTTCTAATTTTCAACAGAATCTCATGATTCTGTTGAAGCTGTTCATATTTGACCAAAGCCCCAGAAGCATACTGCCCTGGTGCAGCGCGGTCGGGTGTATGGTGTCTGCAGGTCTCTTTTCTGGCGATGTTGTTTGGCATCTCCAGGCTGCTCCAGTGAAGCAGGACCATTTGGTCTGTTGTAAATGTTAAACATCAAGAGAGTGACACTTGACACCTTTACTGGTATCTTGTTTCTCCTCAGAGTTTGGCCACTGATTTGAACATCATCAGTAGGTCTGGCCGCACCATGAGGAACTTCCCATTGTGGTGCTTGCCAAGTAAAGACTTTGTAGTTCCCTCTGTAGGGTCTAGTTCAGTGCTGACATTTGTTTCTTTTTGCCCAGATTTTTCTAGCTTTGGCAGTGGACTCCTGGGGTTGACTTCCCTGTCCTTTGACACGCCCACCTTACTCGGAGTACTTTTTGGGTCTGTGCGGTGCTGCGGATTAGTCTTGTATCTTCGGTGCCGCCGCAGACCTGGCTGGGGGCTGGGCCACCTTTTGCCGGACCTCTCTGCACCTTCCTTTCCCTCCTCCCTCTCTTCCAGTAAGAGCTCGTGCTTTGTGCTTTGCTGGGGTTCAGGTGCCTTCCCTCCTGTGTATCTCTCTTCCTGGTATGCCTTCGCTCCCTTCTTCACTTCACCCTCACTGCCTGTGTCCTCTGTCCTTGCTGTGATGCCCGGTTTGTTTTCTAGTTCCTTTAATAAACACTCTGCCCAAGAACCCTTCCGTGGTCCACAGAAAATAGTGAAGGTTGACCTATAACACTGACCTGAGCACAAAGTAAATTACAGTGTGCAGGCCACACATGAATGTGGATGTATTGTCTTTTTATTATACTGTACTCAAGAAGAAATGGTTCTTTGAGACAGTCACATATACATGGAAATGCAGCCTTCTTCATGGTTTTGGCCAGCAGAGATTTGTGGGGGTCCCAGAGACGTTAACCCTTGCTTAGAGTAATATACTATTAAGGCCAAGGTCACGAGTAAATCCTTTAAGTCAGACAGGTAGTTTTGTTCTGGAACATGGGGGGAAAAAATTGTACCCCTGGGCTCAGCTTGCCACCGCAGTCAGTGGCTGTAGAGGTTGGAAGATGGATGGTTCAGTTTAAAAACAGAAAACAAAACAATCCATCACCGTATAGAAGAGAAGCTGAAGTGGGTCATGCTCTGTTGATCTGAATGAGAACCTGTCATTACCACAGATGTTACTCAGGGAGGAGAAGGCTGTTTAGCCTTAAACCAAGCCTTGCCTCAATTATTTTAATCATTTTGGGGGGAGTCGGGTGTTTATATTAAATTAAATCACCTAAAACCTCGAGAATTTAATTCACAGTATACTACAGTATCTGAAGTTGATTGGAAAAGCTGTGTGTTAAATAGTGTTGATATATCACATGAGTGTGATAAGAGTCATTCAGGGTAGTTTGCTTATATATTTTAATATAATATTGGTGTATAATGATAGCTTTATATATGTGATAGGTTTGTAGGAATGGATTTCAAATTGGAAATACTATTTTAATAAGCTCCATGTCTTAATATTGAAGTGTGGAAGTGTCTACATAGTGATTTATCATATATATTAAAACACTACATTGCAGCTTTTTGACTACCTTGCCTTAAGAGAATCATAAAATTCATGAATTTACTCATCAGCTAAGCAGATGAGCCTGACATTTTGACATTTGCCTTCATTGAAGAATAAAAGCTCAATTTGTAGAATTATTCTTCCAACTTTGGAGAAGTAAACATTAAGATCTAGAAGCCTGTAGCACAGTAATTGACATTCAACCAAATAAAGTAGTTTTCAATCAATTATTATTTGACATAGTCTTCTAAAATATTTGCATAATAGTCTGTGTGGGAATGTATACTCATTGGCTAAATTTGTCTATGCAGTTAAACAACTGGGCTGTTCAAAGTAAATAGTATTAATATCAATCTAAACATTCTCTTTTTACTGGTTTTCCATGCAGTCTGGGAAAGGCAGCCCTGGGTCATCTTGTTTTCCAGACCTTCGTGCTTAAACAAGAGAATAAGGAACAGCTCTGAAACTTTTTTGCTTGTTTCTCGTCTAGGGTTTGGTAGGAATAAAGTTAGCATGTCCTTCGCAAGCTGCGCCAGTAGCCATGGCTCAAAGCTCTTGCAGATTTCTGTACTCACAGCACAACAGGGTCCTGGCTCCCATTTCACTGACTGAGAGCACTTGAGTGACATGGGAGTGGAACGTAAGTCATCCAGTCCCACGTGTGTTCACTGCACACTGCCTCATACATGAGAGAATAAGGTTCCTGGTTCCCCCTTTTCATGGGCTCAGTTAATTATCTGTGTTGTTGGATGATTAAGAATGTTACCATGTGTATCATTTGAAAATTAGGTCCTGTTTTCACAGAAAATTTAATAAAAAGATTACTTTTCTTTTAGTGCAAATAGGAAATTGTGGAATAACTTGATAAATCATAATAATTAAAAGTAACAACCAGCTCACACTAAATGAAGTATTTTGGGTGGTGGGGGAACTTTTATTACTCTGTATGTGTGCGTGTGGGTGTGAGTGTGCCACAGTGCATGTGTGGAGGTCAGAGGCCAACCTCAGGTTTCGCTCCTCCACTGCCTTCTTCCTTGTTTGAGACGAGGTCTCCTTATTATCCACTGATGTGCGTACCCAGTGATCTGGCCCCTGAGCTCCTGGTGGCTTTCTCTGCCTCCCACCTCCCTTGCACTACTGTGTCCAGCCTTCTCCTAGTTCTGGAGACCTGGACCCAGTTCATCAGGCTTATACAGCAAGCTCGTTACCCACAGAGCTCTCTCCCTAGCCCGTAAAGGACTTTCAAAGCCTTCATTTTTAAATGTCATTTTTAGAACATTTTCATTGTTGTCATTAATTGCATAAGGAGTTACATACACACACATCAAAAAAAGATTAATTTGTCTGGAGGATTTTTTATTAGATTTTTCATTTTATTTTATGTGTAAGGGTTTTGCCTGCGTGTATGCATGTGCATGCTTATGGAACATATTTTGTAGATTTTTAATATGGAATTTTAAAACTTCCCTTTCTCTTATTGGGAACCTCCTCCTCCTCTTCCCCAAATGTCACTTCTGTGAGATAACCAATTCCTGTAACGTCCAGATAGTACATTGTAACTTAACTGTGGTTTGACTCTTTATTCTACCCAAGTAGTTATGGTACTCCACTTGAGCACAGTATTGCTGGACATCTTTGAGAGAACAGAGGCAATGCAACATCACCCAGCCCTCAGGAGAAGAAGGGTGCACCCTGGCAGAGGTAGCTAACAGGAGGGCAGTCCACCCTGTTTGTCAAGTAGATGGCTGAGAGGGCAAGTTACGGAAGGAAGACATGACTGGACTAGTCAGGGGGAGTTAAGGAAAGACCTAGGCTTCTCCTCATCTACCTTGAAGGAAAGTGAGGTTTGCAAAGGCCGAGGTGAAAGAAGAAATCTAGGCAAAGGAAATCTGTGAGAGACAGTCCAAGGCACGTTTACTTAGTGTCCAGTGGAAACAACTGGACTCATAAATCCCCTGCCGAGTCAGTGTGGCTTTTCTCACTTAATGACACAATAAAGTGTTAAACTAGTGCCTTCCAAACTTTTTGTTTTTCGAGACAGGGTTTCTCTGTGTAGCCCTGGCTGACCTGGATCTCACTCTGTAGACTAGGCTGGCCTCGAACTCACAGAGATCCGCCTAGCTCTGCCTCCCTAGTGTATGCGTCACCACTGCCCAGCTACCTTTCAAACTTTTTGACTGTCATTCCCAGTTAAACACACACACACACACACACACACACACACACACGCACACACACACGCACACATACACACACACACACACACACACACATACACACACGCACACATTTCCACCATGGGTAGCAATATATACATTTTCATACAACTAAAACAAATTTGTGTAAAACAGTACTCACTGAGTATGATGGGCTCATGATCCTTTTATCTTTTTTAATTACTGGCCAGGCCTACTAAATTGATTTAATGATTAACTGCTCTTTAATGTCTTAGAGTTTTAAAAATTCATGCATTAAGTGAATGGTTTCAAACTGTGGCCCTTAGAGTGGGGAGGGGGTATCACCATCCTCCAAGAACATGTTCAAAATGCAGATCCTTGGGCTCCATCCAGACCTGTGGCCTGGTACTGCTCTTGCAGAAGACTCAAGTTCAGTTCCCAGCAACCACATCTGGTTACATGCTCATACACCATATTTGGGAGGTGCTACAGCTCTTCACCTCACCATTCCTGCACACTTAGAAAGAAGCAAGTTGTTGGGAATGGCTCAGTCAAGGAAGTGCTTGCAGTTTACATGAGTTCAGTCCCTAGAATCCACATAAAAAGCCAGGCATGGTAATACATGCTTAGAATCCAGTGCTAAGAAAACAGACAGGAGGGTCCCTAGCATGTGCCAGCCTACCCTAAGTGGGTGGAGTTTTCCTGTCCTGCAGCCGCTCCCAAATAATCACTTAATACTAATTACAAATGCTCAACCAATAGCTCAGGCTTGTTACTAACTCTTACATTTAAATTAACCCATATTTCTTATCTATGCTTTGCCACATGGCTCATGGCTTTTTACCTTATTTACTACACATCCTGCTTCCTCGATGGCTGACTGGCATCTCCTCTGACTTCCCCCTTCCTCATCCCAGCATTCTCAGTTTGGCTTTCCCACCTAACTTTATCCTGTTCAGCTATTTGGCCAGTCAGCTTGTTTATTGAACCAATCATAGCTACATAAATTCATACAGTGTACAGAAAGATTATTCCACAGCAGCCCTACCCTACTTAGTAAGTTCTAGACCAGTGAAAACACTTTAAAATTATAAGGTACATGGGGATGGGGGGTGCTCAGTGGATAAAGAGCACTTTTGCAGGACATGTGTGGGAACCTGCATGCAGATCCCCGGAACCCATGGAAAAAGCTGAGCACAAATGCATGCTCATGTCTGTAAGCCCACAGCTGTGCGGATAGGAAGACAGCAGGCTTGCTAGGCTCACTGGCTGCCACCCGAGCTCTGGGTTCAAAGAGAGACCCTGTCTGAAGGGAACAGGGCAGAGAGGGGCAGAGCAGGATACCCAGCATCCTCCTGTGGCGTACAAAACACACACACACACACACACACACACACACACACACACGGAGGAAGGGAGGGGTCGGGGCAGCTAGCTAGGTTTAAGGAACAATACCCAAAGTTGTTCTCCGGCCTTCACACATAGGTGTACCCTTCTCCTCCTGCTGCCTCCTCCTCCTCCCCTCCTCCCTCCTCCCCCTCCCCTTCTCCTCCTGCTGCCCTCCTCCCCCTCCCTTTCTCCTCCTCCCTCCTCCCCCTCCCCTTCTCCTCCTGCTGCCCTCCTCTCCTCCCCCTCCCTTTCTCCTCCTCCCTCCTCCCCCTCACCTTCTCCTCCTGCTGCCCTCCTCCCCCTCCCTTTCTCCTCCTCTCCTTCTCCTCCTCCTGCTGCCCTCCTCCCTCCTCCCCTTCCCTCCTCCCTCTTCCCCTTCTCCCCTCCTCCTCTTTTTTTTTTTTTTTAAATTTATTTATTATTATGTATACAGTGTTCTGCCTGCATGACAGAAGAGGGCACCAGATCTCATTACAGATGGTTAGGAGCCACCATGTGGTTGCTGGGAATTGAACTCAGGTCCTCTGCAAGAACAGCCAGTGCTCTTAACCGCTGAGCCATCTCTCCAGCCCCCCTCCTCCTCTTTATTTGTTTTGATTTTGTGGTTTTTGACACATGATTTCATCATGTAGCCTGGGCTGGCCTGTAACTAACACACTATGTCAGTTAGGCTGGCTTTAAACTCATGATCCTCCTGCGTCACCTCCCAAGCTCACTGATATCCAGGCGCACATCTCACCAAAGAGTTCTTACCGAAGCATCTTTCCAGCTCAAGACCTCCTGAAAACTTTGGAAGGGGTGTGACCTTAGAGGGCAGAAAGGCAAAGGTCCAGTGCTCACACATCAACGCAGTGCCTTACACAGCGTGACACTGGTCGTTTGGGATTGAGGCCACTTTCCTTACAGTGATTTTCATTCCCAGCAAGTTGAAGGTGACAGCGGTTGACACATAGATAATCACAGCAGTGGTGCCAGTAAACATCTGCCCAACCATTTCACTTACATTTCTTGGAACTGAATTTGTAGGTTTTAGGAGATTTGAGGCCCTGAAGTCTAGCCTAGTTCTTTGAGGAATTTGAATATCAGTGATGCCACGGGTCAGTGTGGGACAGTTGACTAGCTCATAGAACTTTTTGCCTAGCAGTTCAGAGACTACACACTCAACCCGCTAAAAACTAAATGCGTTTGGAAAACTTGAAAGTGATGATATGGGGACAGTAAAATGGCTTGTTTGGTAAAGATACTTGCCAACAAACTTGTCCAACCCTGGGATCCACTTGTAAGGGAGAGAACTAAATCCTGTAAGGTGTTCTCTGATCCCACATGTGTGTATCCCTCCCACCCACCCAAAGTAAGTAGGACAGGTTTTTAAAACTGTAAAGATAATGGTTTGGTTTGGTTTTGCTTAGACAGAATCTCTCCGTTATGTAGCCTTGACTGTCCTGGAACTTGCAGTATAAACCAGGCTGGCCTGGAGCTCAGAGATCCTGCCTGCTTCTGCCTCCTGAGTGCTGGAACTAAAGGCGTGTGTCACCATGCCTGGTATGATCTTTCACCCAGTCCCGCTTCAAAATATGAGTTTGGGTAAACATTTCACAGGATTTACTAATCCTTGACCCTTTTTTGGACTCTACAGACCATCATTCTCCACTTGAAGGTACCCCCCTATTTAACCCTGGTCCTGGGTACCCCCTACATAACCCTGGTCCTGGGTACCACTATGTAACCCTGGTCCTGGGTACCCCCTATATAACTGTCATCCTGGGTATTCCGTATATAACCCTGATCCTGAACTTGGTAGCTTACTTTCTATCCAGAAGTGACCTTTGTTCATGAAAAAGGTTACATAGATATACTTTGAAATGGAAATGACCATGTCACATTGAAAATAGGAAAGTTTCACTTTATTTGTCATTGGGGGTGGTCTGAGCATGGCAGGGCATGCATGTATGGAAATCAGAGGACAACTTTCACTAGTTGGTACTCTGCTTCCAACTGTGGGTGCTGGGGTTTGGTGTACTCTGGTTGTCAGGATTTGTTGACAAGTGGCTTTACCACTAGCCATCTTACCAAACCTCAAAACAGTTGTTGATGTTTTAACTATATATATGTGGGTGTTTTGCCTGCGTGTATGTCTGTACACTGTATGTGTGCCTGGTCCCAAAGGAGGCCAGAAGAGGGCATCAGATCCCCTGGAACTAGAGTTATAGACATTGTAAGCTGTCATGTGGGTCCTCTGGAAGAGCAGCCAGTGCTCTTAACCACTGAGCCATCTCTCCAGCTCCCCTGAAACAGTTGTGAAAAGCACCTGGAGTCCTTTTTTCTCTGGCCTCAGATAAGTTGCCCTGTGTCTGCCCTTGGCTTATGTAGTTGTTCACTAACTTTGGAGTGCAATTGGAAGGGCTGTATTTTATATCTAGCTTTCTGTTTATTAAGTCCCAACAGTGATAGCTTGTTGTAGTGATGACATACATTAAAAGATAGTCAAAGAATCATCTACCAGTAACACCCTCTTTTTTCTTACTATTGTGGAAAAGAGATGTGTGTGCATGTGTGTGGAGAGCAGAGGTCAGACCTTGAGTGCCATTCCTTTGGCACTGTCCACCTTGCCTTTTCAGGCAGTGTCTCTCACTGGCCTGTAATTCACCAAATAGGCTAGGCTGGCTGGCCAGCAAGCCCCTAGAAACCCACCCTGTCTTTACCCACCTGGGATTACAAGCACACACCACCATATATCCCTGTTTTCTCAAGTGGGTTCTGGAGACTAATCTCAGATTTGTGCTTGTACAGGATCCCTTTACTATTTAAGAAAGAAATCATGGGGCTGGAGAGATGGCTCAGAGGTTAAGAACACTGACTGCTCTTCCAGAGGTCCTGAGTTCAATTCCCAGCAACCACATGGTGGCTCACAACCATCTGTATGAGATCTGGTGCCCTCTTCTGGCCTGCAGACATACATGCAGGCAGAACAATGTAAACGTAATAAATAAATAAATCTTAAAAAAAAAAATTGGAAGTCTGTATAAAAATTTTTTTAAAAAAGGGGGTGCTGGAGAGATGGCTCAGAGGTTAAGAATACTGGCTGTTCTTCCAGAGGTCCTGAATTCAATTCCCAGCACCCATATGGTGGCTCACAACCATCTGTAATGAGATCTGGCTCCCTCTTCTGGCCTGCAGGGATACATGCAAAAAGAACACTGTATACATAATAAATAAATAAATCTTTAAAAAAAAAGAAAAGAAAGAAAAATCACATGTGCAGATGATTGTAAAATATAGGGATACATATATGCACATACATTAAAGGAATACTTATAAGGTGATCTATGTGATTACTGTTCAGATCAAGAATTTGAGCCAGGCGGTGGTGGCGCACACCTTTAATCTCAGCACTCGGAGGCAGAGCCAGGTGGATCTCTGTGAGTTCGAGGTCAGCCTGGGCCACAGAGTAAGTTCCAGGAAAGACTACACAAAGAAACCCTGTCTCAAAAAAAAAAAAAAAAAAGAAATTGAGCATTGCCTAGGAATCCTAGTGTGCCCTGTCCTGGAAGTAAGGACCTGGGGGAGAGGCTCGTCATTTACTGGATCTGTGGGTCCCCAAGCACTATAGCTTTGGCTTTGGGCTGCTCATAATGGAACCATGATTGTGCACCATGCTCTCCTTACACCTTCTCCTTCTCTTTTTTTTTTTTTTTTTTTTTTTGACTTGTCTGTCTGTCTGTCTGTCTGTTTTGTTGTTTTTCGAGACTAGGTTTCCCTGGGTCCCCTGGCTGTCCTGGAAGTGAGCCGGTGCCAACCGGCACATCCTTGCACCTCCTTTTACCCAGCATTGTATTTGTGAGAGGCGTTCATGTTGTCCCGCCATGCTTCTTCCCACTGATGCAGTGGCAATGCCACATTGAATCGTTGGCAGTCTAGCCTTTCTCCTGTTGGCAAGCCTTTATATATTTCTAACTTTAAACTTCTAAAAATAGAAAAAGTTCAATAAATGAAGCAAAATTTCACAAAGCTAAAAACAGAGAGAGAGATAATTCAAAAATAATGGAACTCGATCACAGAATACCATCTCCCCCAGCCAGAGCTGAGTGACAGCAGATACTCCACCCAGTGGCAGCGGAGTGCAGAATATCTTATCTTCTATCATTTTTTGTATTAGTTTGTTTGGAGCAAGGTTTCACTCTGTAGCCTAGGCTGATTTGGAACTCTCTGTGTAGACCAGGGTGTCCTTGAACTCTCAGTCTCCCTAGTGCCGGGATTACAAGTCTGCACTACTTTGCTTCATTATAATCTTTCAAAGATTATGCCAGGTCATATCAAATAAGTTCCAGATTTTAAATTTGAAATAATTGACATTGGGGGGCTGGAGAGACGGCTCAGCAGTTAAAAGCACTTGTTGCTCTTGCAGAGGACCTAGGTTTAATTCCCAGTACCCACATGATGGCAAACAACAATCTATTACTCCAGTTCTGGGGAAACCAGCCCCCTCTTCTGACTTTCACAGGCACCAGGCACACACATGGTACACATACATACATATAAACACTCATACACATAAAACAAAAATAATCTTTAAAAAATAATTTATGTCATGCAAATATGTTTACTGACAACAACCCAACTAAATTAGGAATCAATGATGAAATAATTGAGGGAATATCCAGATACTTGAAAAAACACAGCACACTTTTAATGAGTCAAAGAAGATATCACTAAGAAATCAGATTCGCTTTAGCCTGAACAAAAATGAACATACACTTATGAAAATGTCTTTATTCGATGAAGCTAGCATTACCTCAGAATCTAAACAAGATAAGACCTGAAAAAGTCAAGAAGAGTGTCTCTCATGAACAGACTCAAAAATCTCTAAGTAGTATCAAGCTACACCCATCAACATACAGAAAAGATTATATGCCATGACCAAGTGAAGTTTGTCTCAGGAATATAAAAAAATCTAATGTAATGAGCCATATTGATGAAGGGAAGTATAGCTGTGCTCCACTTAACTTTGACTGTCACTTGCCACAGCTTGGAATCACTTGAGAGGGGGGTCTCAATCAAGGGGATTCCCTGATCAGATTATCCTGTGGGCAGTTCTGTGCAGGATTGTCTCACTTTTTAATTGATGCAGGTTGGCCCAGCCCGATATAGTCAGTGCCGTTCCATGGGCAGGTGGTCCTGGGCTGTATGAAAAGCTAGCTGAGCATGAGTGAGTGAGCAAGCCAGCGAGTAGCATTCTTCTGTGGTTTCTGCTTCAAGTTCCTGCTTGAGTTCCTGCCTTGACTTCTCTCAGTGATGCACTGTGGCCTGTAACTGAGATGTACCTTCTCTTCCCTTCAGTTTCTTTTGGGGGTTGTTGTTACTGTTATTAAAGACATGGTCTCACTGTGTAGCCCAGGCTGGCCTTGAATTCACAGAGATGTGCCTGCCTCTGCCTCCCAAGTGCTGGGATTAAAAGTGTGCACCACCACATCAGGCCCTGTATTGCTTCTGATCAAAATATTTTAGTACAACCACAGAAAGGAAGCTAGAACACATGTGATTGTCTTAATAGGCCAACAAACAACACTGTGTGGGCCAAATCTAGCCTGCCACTGACTCTCTTAAGTAGAGTTTTATTTATGCATCGTCTGAGGCAGCCTTTGCACTGAAGGGGCCAAATGAAGTAGTGGCAAACTTTATGCTCATGAGGCCTGAACTGTGTATCCCCTGGCCTCCACAGAGAGGTCTGTTCGTCCCCATGATAGACTTCTCAAAAAACTAGGAATACAAGGGAACATCTTCACTTGGTGAATGAATACTTGAAAACCCTCCAGCTAACCTTATATATGCATAGTAATGGAAGACAGCATGTATTCTTGTATGATCAAGATCAAGGCAAGGATATCTATTCTTGGTACTTCTATTCAGCATTGTATTGGAAATCCTAGGAGATCATTAAGACATGATGAAATCAGATTTCAGCAGGGGGCTGGCAGTGTAGCTCAGTAGGGAGAATGTTTACCTGGCATGCACAGAGCCCTAGGTTCAGTCCCCAGCACTAAGAATCAGGAGGGGGAGGATTATCCTCAGCCACACAGTTCAGAACCAGCCTGGTCTAGGGAGACCCTGGGGCGGTGGGGGTGGGGTGAGATGAGGGGTGCACAGTTGAAAGTGAAGAAGTAAAACTGCCTTCATCTGCAAAGTGATCCAGTGTGCACAGGATCTGAAGGGATCCAGGACAGTAAATGAATTTAAAGGGTTGTTGGATATGTGACCCATATACAAAAAGCTGTACATTTCTTTACACTAAAAACAGTGCTTAATAGACAGTGACATACTCAGAAGTGAGCTTATGCATATGTTCAATTCAGTGGTGAGCTGCTTCCCACAATTGCTGTCTTCAGTTAATACTTTCATTAACATCATCTAAAAGGTTTTGTTGTTGTTGTTTTGGTTTGGTTTGGTTTGGTTTGGTTTTTCGAGACAGGGTTTCTCTGTGTGGAGCCTGTCCTCAAACTCACTCTGTAGACCAGGCTGGCCTGTCTCTGTCTCCCGAGTGCTAGGATTAAAGGCATGTGCCACCACCACCTGGCTTGTCTAAAGTTGTTATTTTGTCAACAAAAAGGATGGCATGCTTGCCTCTCATTGCTGTGGCCATATATATCTTTCATATTTTCTTCCTAGAATTACCCTGTTTCCCTCTCACTTCTAGAATTGCCAGCTAAGCTATTTCTGGCCTACAGAGCCTCCATTGAGTCAGCCTCTGTCTTTACCCCTCCACATAGGCACCCACGGTCATTATCTCTCACACTTGGCCACGCCCATCTCATCCGAAGCCTTTTCCTGTGTGCGCTGAGCTGGGCACTGTTAGGAAAGCAGTACTTGGACTCTTTCAGGTTCTGCTTCCTGTCTGCCTCTGAAATGTCGCCTGCTGCAGAAAGCCCAGACAGAACACTTAGTCTCCAAATCCTTTTCTTCTCAAACCATCTGCACCGTTTGTGTCCTGTGCTCCGCTCCCTGTGTGTACATGTATGTGTGTGTTGCACTTCTCTTCATTTCGGTTCCTTGGTGTGCTTTCTGTTTCTGAACCCACTCTGACTTCTCCAGTACACTGCCTTGCGCAGAAGAGGCACTCGGTAAACATTGCTGCGTGGTTGGAATCAGCTTGAGAATTAAGTTTCTGCTTTCAGGGTTGGTGATCTGAGAACCAACCAGTTGATAACCCCCACAGAAAACCACTACAGTATCTGAACAAATAATTCAAAACGTCACTACGCAGAGGAACTGACCAGTGAGTGAAGAGAACTCCTGGAGTCTGCTCTCATTTAGAAGGGAGATACAGGCTTTATGTGTTTCTGTGTCCACAACCTTTAGCCTGGAGCCAAGTGTAGTCCAGGTAGTCACAGCAGAGTAGTGAAGGCCTCTTAATGAAGAACCTGGGAAACCACAGAGATCAACCCGAGAAAGATGAGTGCTGAGGAGAGTAGTAGAATCCCGAAAGGCATCCAGAAGAGTCCCGAACTGTGTTCCTCCAAATGTCTGCCTGGTTCCTGAGCAGTATATAAGACATTAACTTAAAACAACCAAGGGCTAGCTGGGCAGTGGTGGCACATGCCTTTAATTCCAGCACTCGGGAGGTAGAGGCAGGCAGATCTCTGTGAGTTTGAGGCCTGCCTGGTCTGCGGAGCTAGTTCCAGGACAATCAGGGCTGTTACACAGAAGAAAGGGGGGAGGGGGGCAGAAATCTTAAGTAAAACTGAGAGCCGCAGCACCTGGAGACTGGAAGGTGAATACAGGCACCAACTCGGGAAGGGGTGGCCAGACTATCCCATTGGAAGAGAGGAAATAGCAAGCTGTGTTCTTGTCTCGGGACCCTTTTGAAAGTTCTGTCTAACTGCCACACAGCAGAACTGGGGAACACATGGACATGTGGCAGGGAACATGAGGTCTATAAACACTAAGAATCGTGGAGGAATCGCAGAAGAGGAGGAGGAGCCCCTGTGGCCGGCTACCCACAACCATGACTGGACCTTGAGCCACACCTGCAGAATCAGCTCTTACGTCCCAGTTAATGATGGGGGAGGGCTGCCCAGAAACCAGAGCCTGCTCAAAATATGGAGACTCTCACAACCTAACATTAATTTTATTCGGGATACAATCCAAAATTTTCCTGACATCCAAGGAATCAAGAAAATGGAACATATTCTCTACATAAAAGAAAATCAATTAAGCTCAACCCCAAGATGAACCAGATGTTAGAACTTACAGACAAGGATTTTTTGAAGTAACTACTAATAACTCTTCTCCATTTTTTCATAGATGACACATGTTTTCAATGCATGAAAATTTAAGTAGAGAAATGAGATGTCTCAGGCAAGCAACAGAAACTACACAAAAGACCCATATAGGGGAAAGACAGAGGTTTGCAGATAGGAGATGCTAATAGCAACCAGTTAGGTAAACAGAACCAAAGCCAAGATACAATGGCATCAAAACAGTTGACAAGCAGTAACGCAGACCCAGGAAGAGACCACACAACCCAGCAGACAGCAGTGATGGGCAGTTACCATCCCCGTTCTCATGGGTACCCGCATGGCCTCGGAGAGGCTGGGATGGATTCCTAAAAGTGCTAAAGAAAACAGTGTGAACCCAGAATTCTCTGTCAGGTAAGGAGAGCCCTCAAGGGTGAACACAAAGTGAAGACACTGTGAAGTGAAGGAGACTGCTGGATGCATGTCTGCCTGCTCTGTAATGCTGAAGAAGTTCTTTGGGCCAAACAGAAGTGATACCAGATGGAAATTCAGATTTTTCAAAAAATGAAGACTATTTACAAGAAGTGATAACTGTCCAGATTACTGCATGTTCTTCCTTTATAGTCTCATCCACTGTCTTCCTTCCCTTCTCCTAGTTTTACTTGTGAACTGTATAGGTTCCTGTAGCCAGAAGTTTCTCGGGTCCCGCCTGGCCCCCCAGGTCCAAACAGATCTCTCTCACCCATGGCCCTGCAGCCTCTCGGACCCAAGTAAACACATAGAGGCTTATATTACTTACAAACTGTATGGTCTATGGCTTTAGCCACTTGCCAGCTAGCTCTTCTTAAATCAACCCATTCCTATAAATCTATATTCCAACTATAGGTTCCTAAAACTTAAAGTACTACTGTATCTTTCAAGATTGATTATGTTCATAGATGTAGATTTTTTAAAACTATAGTGTGGAAGAGGGGAGGGGAATGGTCCTATATGGTTATGAGTTGTGTATTTTACATGAGGTAGTACATTATCCTCTTTATGAAGACTGAAAAGTTACAGATCTACTTTGTTATCTATAGCAACCGCTATGAAATCATACAAAAATGACTAACCCCAAAGCCAGTGAGATAGCTTAGCAGGCAGAGCCTTGCTGTGGGAGCCCAGCAATCAGAGTTCAATCCCTGAACCCCATGTGAGGATGGAAGCGGAGAACCACCTCACAGTTGTCTGATCTTCGCCTGCATCTGTGGCACACACTTACCACCACCCCCACAAAATAATGTTCTGCCTGCATGTATGCCTGCAGGCCAGAAGAGGGCACCAGATCTCATTATAGATGGTTGTGAGCCATGTGGTTGCTGAGAATTGAACTCAGGACCTCTGGAAGAGCAGCCAATACTCTTAACCTCTGAGCCATCTCTCAAGCCCCTTAAAATAATATTTTTAAAAGCCAACCAAAAAAATTAATATCCTAAAGAACACTTAAGTAATACAGCTGTTACCCCCACCAAGGAAGGAAGAAAACTGAAAATTAGACAACAGGTAATACTACATTAAGCAGTAATATCCAAAGCTCTCTTTCCAAAGGAAGCATTGTCAGATTGGATGAAAGAAGACATAGCAATAAACCATCTGCAGAGGATGGACTTTAACCATAAGAACTGGAAGTAAATGGAAGAAGGCCTGGAAAGATGACTCAGTGGTTAAGAACACTGGCTGCTCTTCCAAAGGACCCTGGTTCAATACCCAGCACCAACGTGGCAGCTCACAACTGTCTGTAACTGCAGTTCCAGGGGATCCAGAATCCACACACAGACATACATGCAGGCAAAACACCAATGCACATAAAATAAAAATCAATAAATTATTTTTAAAAAAAAGAAAGAAAGAAAGAAAGAAAGAAAGAAAGAAAGAAAGAAAGAAAGAAAGAAAGAAAGAAAGAAAGTAAATGGAAGAGGTCCTGGAAAGACGGCTCAGTGGTTAAGAGCATTGGCTGCTCTTACAGAGGACCCGGGTTCAATTCCCAGCACCCACATGGAGACATACAACCTCTGTGACTCCAGTTCCAGGGGATCTGACACCATCTTCTGGCCACCATAGGCACCAGGTGTGCAAGTGGTGCACCTGTGGACAAAACACTCATACACGGGCTAGAGAGATGGCTCAGTGGTTTAAAGCACTGACTGTTCTTCCAGAGGTCCTGAGTTCAACTCCCAGCAACCACATGATGGCTCACAACCATCTGTAATGAGATCTGATGCCCTCTTCTGGCTTGCAGGGACACATGCAGACAGAACACTATACATAATAATAAAGAAATCTTTTAAAAAAAAAACACTCATACACATAAAATAAACAATAGAAAAGAGGAAGAAAGTAAATGAAAGAAAAGATGTATTACAAACAAGTGAGCAGGAAGCTATTGTAGCTACTACAAAAATGTCAAAGCAAATTTAGTTCCAAGTGACATGTGGCTGTGGCAAATGTGCGTGTACCCATAACCACACTTCAAAATCATTGTCCTAGTTAGGGTTGCTATTGCCATGAAGAGACACCATGACCACAGCAACTCTTAGAAAGGAAAAACATTTAATAGGGGTGGGTTACATTTTCAGAGGTTCAGTCCATTATCATCGTGGTGTGACATGGTGGCATGCAGGCAGACATGGTGCTGGAGAAGGAGCTGAGGGTCCTACATCTTGACAGGCAGGCAACCAGAAGTGGTCTGTCTCACTGGGTGTAGCTTGAGCATAGGAGACCTCAAAGCCCACCCCACCCCCAGTGACACACTTCCTCCAACAAGGCCACACCTCCCAGGAGTGCTACTCCCTTTGGGGGCCATTTTCTTCAAACCACCACGATCATGTAACAAGAACACTGGCAGGGGTGATGAAACAGGTCCACCCACTGTCTCTATTGGAGATTTGCATCCTTCCCTCAGCAACTGATAGAACTAGACCAAAAAAATCAGCAAAGACATAGGAGATCTGAAAGGCTGTCAGCCACCTCCTCCTGATTGGCATTTATAGAACATCCCACGATGGCAGAATTCACTTTATTTTGAATGTGTATGGTACATTTATCTAAGTATACTCTATTTTGAGCTTTATGACTAATTTCCATAAAATTAGAATCATCAAAGTTGAGTTAGATGATCAGAAATCGATAAAATGCCAGAAAAGGCGATGTGTGACAGGAAGCAAATGTATAGGTGCCTGGGGCCAGGGGAACCTGCAGGGAATCAGATGTGCAGGGAGTCAAAGGGAGCCCTTTAGCACAAGGCGCCTGGTCTGTATCTGTGGTGATGGTCACATCATATGCAGATAGGAAAATTTATCAAATTGAACACTTAAAATTAGTGGATTTTATTGTGTAACATCAATACATGAAAGGGAGGGATGCTCAGAATGTTTGGTCATTTTTATCTAACAAATGCCACAGTCTCCACCCTAAAATTGGAGAGCAGAAAAGCATTGCCCAAAAGGAACATCATTTTTCTGCAAAGCCCCCATGCCATGTAGGGTCCCATGTGCCCAGCCACCCAAAGAGAAGCGAGTTCGTGGGTGAGGACTGCAGATGCTCCAGTTTTAAGAAGGGAAGCACATGAAGCAGACATGTGACCAGGAACTAGGAGTGTCCTTCCTTGTGTCCTTTCACACAGCCGAGCAGGAGCTCCTGTAACAATAGGAGCTATGTAAATACCAGCCTAGACGTGAGCTGCCTTACACTCAAGAAGCAAGCTTTCCATCTAAGCAGAGGATTTGTGGGAAGGTGCTGGAGGCAGACAGCAGGGATGGGCTGTGTGGCATCCGTCACATCTAATGTACCAGGGACATCCCTGGCAGTCACTGGTGTCATGGTTTCACAGTACCTTTTGTTTTAAAAGCAAAATGCACAGTTCACTTCTGCACAGATGTCTTAAGGAAATGCACACCCTGCACTTTGTACTGTTACTGCATTCTATGTGATAACTATGTAAAGGTCAAATGTCTCCAGCAAAGTCAGTTTGCATTTCTGTTGTCTCTAAACAAACGGCCCAGCACTTGCTGTTACAGCAGAGTTGTGAATTACTCGAACAATTACAACTGCATGTTTTTATGTGTCTCACCAAACACATTGCAGTCGTTTCCTTTGGGCACAGTCTCTGCAGCGTGCAGAGTAAATCAAAAGTAGGAAATGATTGATGTTGTCTAGAAGTAGAATGGCATGGCAGTTTTTCTTAATATGTCTTCCAGACTCAAAGTTAAAAACATAATATTTTTCATATGATTGCAACTGTGCTCACTTATGTTTAGAAGCCTGTACTCACATAAGTGGAAGACCGTTCCCCAGAATGCAAATGTTTCCTGGGACTAGAAGGCTGTGGGTGGGTTGTTTGTGTATTTGTTTGGTTTTGCCTTATTAAATGTTCTCTGGTGTTATTGTCATCAGTGATGGCCTGCTAGTACACACAGGGCAGTGCCTGCCCAGCATCAGCATGGGAAAGTATGTGCTAGCGAGCTTTGAAGTGTGTGGGGGCTTGGAACTCTTCTCATAGTATATCAGATCTGTACTGTAGAATAGGGCAGAAAATAACAATCCTGTTTTCCACGGGAAAGAGCACTTCACAGCATATTTTCTCTGTAAAACAGAACCAATAGCCTTTGCTCCCTTCAGCCCTCCAACTCACAACCAACTCACAGCAGTAAATGTCTTGAATTCCTAGTTTGGGGAAGCCGATGGCATTCCATAGCATCACCCATGCCCATCCCCCGCCCCCAGCCCCATCACAGGGTGGATGGGACACCTCTCTGTCTCACTCATATCCTTTGTTCGTTTCCCAAGGGGGGCTCCAGAATGTGTGCTCTGCTCTGACCTCACTGGTTCTGTGTCTCCTTCACTACATCACACTGTACCTGCATTCGCTTGCCTCTGTAGTGGACATATTTGCTCATTTTAACAGTGCATGTCTGTGTGACCCTGTCCTTGCATGAAGTATGGAGAAAGGGATGGGGAGAAGACTCGGTGGGTAAAATGCTCACTGTACAAGCGTGAAACTTGAGTTCAGATCTCCAATATCCACATAAAAAGCCAGTCTTGGAACACATACCTATAATCCCAGTGCAGGCTTGGGGGTGTAGAGGCAGGATGATCCCTTGGATGAGGATTACCAAACAGCCATGTAGCTGATCTAGGGAGCTCCGGGTTCAGTGACGGACCCTGTCCCAAAAAATGAGGTGGAGCCAGCAAGATGACGTAGCACATAAAGGTGCTTGCCATCACACCTGACATCCTGAGTTCAATCCCCAAAGCTCCCATAGTGGAAACAGAAAGCCAACTCTTACAAGTTGTCTTCTGACCTCCTCCACATGTGCACACATGCTGTGTGTACATGTGCATTATGTGTGCATATGTAAATGTGAAAACTAATCTTAAATAACTAGGCAGTGATGGAAGAAGACGCATGATGTCAACCTCTGGCATGTGCATGCACATACACATACACATACACAAATGCATCAGCTACACACAAACCTGGAGAGAAGTACAAGGGGTAATGGTTGGAGGAAAATACCTTCTGCATTCCAGCTCGTCAGCAGCCAATGTCACCTCCTCTATAGGACCCCCCTCACAGGGGATGGTACTGGACTTAACAAAAGTCAACCCCAGAGGGAAGGGACGTACTGAGAGCAGCTTTCCCTGACTCCTGTTGACAAGTGCCTCGTGTTCTCGTGTGTCCAGATCCTGCAGTATAATGTCAGTGTCTCCAGCAAGGAGACAGGAATCAAAGCCAGGCCCCTGGCCTGCGCTGCTGCTGGTGGGGACCTGAAGGGTCTCGCCCTGGCTGCCTGCCCCGTGGCCAATCATAGCCTCTTCTCTGGAACCTTGAGCTTTTCGGTGGCAGGCTCAGCTGTCCCCCTTGGGTCCCCCACTCCTCTCTCTCTCTCTCTCCCCATCTGGCTTCTGAATTTGAGACTGTCTGAAAGCAGGCGCATCCAGAAGAAACAGAAAACGTGTGAGTTCTTTTGGAATTTATTATATAAGAAACTCATGTGCTTTGCAGGATATTTACAAGGAACAAGTCTGGACATTAATTAGAGGTCTCAGATTTGTGTTTGGCCATTAAACTCAGTAGTCATTTGTAGCTGTTCTACAGAGCACTGCTGATTGCCTTTCTCAGATTGTGAAACTGGCTAATCCTACTACAAGGAATCAGCCCTAATTTTAATTTGAGCCTTTTAGTTTTTCTGGTTTTGCTCGTTTTCTAAATTTACAATACCATGCACAATTAATGTACATGTCAATTATTAAAGTTTGGGGTGGCTCATGAGTATAGTACCTAGAAGTTTATCTTTGCTCTTTGCACTACACCAACAGAGCTCTAGTGTGGTAGCGGGCGTCCTCAGCTCACAGGACTAGATAGGATCACATCTCAGATGAGTGGTAAATAACCTGGAAACATCCTGGCTCTTTGGTGCTTTCTTCTTGTTATCAAATTACTTATCCTTAATAAAGCAGATTTAAGCCAGGCGGTGGAGACCCGAGTTTTTAATCCCAGCGTTAGGAAGGCAGAGGCAGACAAGGCCAGCCTGGTCTACAGAGTGAGTTCCAGGACAGCCAAGGCTACACAGAGAAGCCCTGTCTTGAAAAAAAAAAAAAAAGCGGGGGCAGATTTACTAGTGATTCCCTAGGTCTGGGCTTGGAGTCTGCCCTTCTCAATGGCACCAAGAGTATAAACTAGAACTAAGATTGCAGTTTGTGGTCCCGAAGCCGTGGAAGAGAAGATGGATTGCGTGGTCACAGAGGAGGCTGCAGGAGGTTCCAGGCCTGCCTACAGTACTCCCTTCTCCTCTGCTTTGTGCATCATTTTGCTGGTGATGGAGCCGCTTTGCCTGCCCTCGTGGACTGCCAGTGCATCCTCGGCACCGAGGAGTGCTGCGGAGCGCGTTTGCCTACGGAGACTAATCAGCTCCAGGCTTTCCCCCACCAGCCAAGTCCACGAGGCTCAGACGTTGTCTTTCTTTTTTATAATTAAGGGCCTGAAGCCATTATTTCCAACCTTTCCCTCCCCCTGCCTTTGTGTGTTCATTTGACTGTTTTATGGGTTACTTGTGTATACTTTGTAAGCAAGCCCAGAGTACATAGGCTAAATCTGAGAGGTTAACTTGGACAGAAAGTTACTTCAACTCAGTCAATGTATTTTTAAGTGTATGCTTTTACCAGTTCTGAATTAATATGAAAATGTTCTTTATTTTTTTTAAGTGTAAGTGCAACGTGTAGAACTATATTTATGACAATTGATTTTTAGTTTGCTTAAACCCAAAGATTCTCATTTTCAGCTTCAAATATAAATGGCATTATCCTTAAGGAGGCTGTTCATGTTTTAGATAAATGTGTTTCAATACTTTGAGGTACTTTCTATTCCTTAGAACTCCCTCAGACTTTCTGTGTTTTTAATCTTACGGAGCTGGCTGTTTGTTTTTATACATTGTGTTTCTCTAACTCTAAATCTAAACTAAATGCTCATGCTGTTTCATTTGGGGCTGGATGAGGGGGATTAAGTTGAAATGGTGAAGACATTAAGCCTGTTCACCTAATGTCGTTTGAACAGGCTGTGTTTGCAGTCCTGCAGATTAAAAGGCTTGTCTGATGGACAGGACGCCCATGACAGTGTCCTTTCTTGGGGACCGCATGTTGGTGGAGCTCTAGCCCTCCTGCTCCATCAGAGATAGGATGGAGCCTCACTGCTTCCTGTTGAGCGGGCTGTCTGGCCCCTCAGTGATAAGCAGAGACACACTGGCTCCTTGAAGGAAGCTTTTAGTAAAGTTCCCAAACTCACTGGCCAACTTTCTCCTGTGGACCATTTATTTATCAGGAAATGAAATTGGTTACAGAGTTTCTCACATTGCCAAACCTCACTGACAAAATGTAGTTTCTTCCAGAGTTCAGGAGAAGCATTAACTCTTTCTTGCTAGTCAACGCTTCTGGCCTCTGTCCCTGGAAAGCCACATCAGGCAGGGGCTGGTGGTGGGTACCATGCAAAGCAGAAGATCGTGAACCCAGGAGGCTCCCTTCCTAGCTATCAAAAGATGACCCCCTGGGAACGGGATTTGACTTCATATTGACATAATCGTCTTTCAGAATGAAGTGTCATTTTCACAAGACTGATTTTTCACTTCCAAAAACGAAAACTTTCAACCATGACACAAATCACCTTATTGTCAGCAGAGCCTGCTAACTTAGACCAGCGAGTATTTTTTTAAAACTCGGTGAAACTAGAAGAAACAGAAAAAAAAAAAAAGAGGCCCATGTGGTTGTAGGGCAAAGAAACTACTTGGGTGAGTGAAGGTTAAGTTACTACAAAGTGTATAATCTAGTTCATATGTTTAAGGAGGAACTAGGCTAAATTATCCAAAATATTCTGACGCATGGAATCATTTCATTTCGTGAGGCAGAATTGGTGGCTCATAGCATGCCATTGTAGGCTAGCCTGTTCAGTGCCGTCTCCAGCTCCAGCCTCCTGTGTTTGGAATTAGCAGGCCCAGAGGTAACACACAGTGTGCATGTGGCAGTCATTATGACTGTGGAAGTGGTTGCTGGTTAATTGGTAGCAGTGGCAGCTAGAGACAGCCTTATTTAATTTTCAATAGTCCCTATGACAGGACACTATAAATGGGTCCCTTTGTAGTCTTGCTGTTACTGTCCTTCTCTGTGTATCGTTAAATAGTTGAGAGTTAATATATGCACTTGATAAAATTTAGGAATGAATTTCTTTGACTCTCCTTCCTCCTTTGGAGACACTTTTCATTTGATGTTAGCCTTGATTATCTTGGACCCCAGAGTAAGTAGCCAATTCCTATCAGTGTAGCCTGCTACCCTTGTCTGCCATGGCTTCTATTAGCTACAAATGTGCTTTTGGTCATAAAACCAATGCTTAGCCTGTGCCCACTGGTGACTTTGCTCATATCTGAACCCTGAAGAGGCATGCTGGTTCCATAAAGGGTGAATGAATGAGTCATTCTCTCTTTTCATCACTGGGAGATAAGCTTTTGTGAACTTGAATTGCATTTAGATCATTGTGTCTATGGTTTCAATTGCTATCTCATAATGTTACACAGGCTAAAGTGGGTGGTTACCTTTTCTGAAGGATGACCTTATTTTTCTCTATTCCATTTTAATATGTTTATAGCACAAGACCATATTTTTGGAAATGAAAGCAGTCTTTTATTAATAACGGGCATTAGAGGAATTTCGCTAATGGAAATGTTCAAAGGATGTGTCTACTGCCTTTTCGTGTTTCTTATAACCTCCCATGAAATAGAAATGTCAGTCTGAGCAAATGTGTGCATTTGGCATTCTCCTTGTTGATACAGATGTGAAAAATAATAGCAGATAGGCACTAAAAGCTTTGCCTTCGTGGCTGATCTGTGCCCTCGTCCTCCCCTGTGCAATCTGTGAGTGAAAAATCAGGGAGTGTTTTAGTCCTTTGTACGTGTTGTCCACATTCCACCATACAGACTCTCAGTGGTAGCAGTCCTTGTTCAAGAGAGAGCCGCAAACGCAATAGTCATGGTTTTTCAATTGTAAACACTGTACATATGAGGGACCATATGGACTCCCCATCATCCCATTTATTTACCGTATTCTCTCAGTCCTTCTCAGACCTCTGAGCCCTTGAGTAAGTATCTCCAGCATCCAGTGACTAATGTTCCTTCTTTTACAAAGCTACTGTTTGCAGTAGGATTTCCTTGCCTTTCATTATTTGTTCAGCTAGTGTTGATGGAGCAGCTGCTGCCTGTGCAGCGCTCTGCTAGCTCGAGTGTTGTAAAGGACCCTCCTGCTCAGAAGGGTCCGCTTTCTAAAGGAGCACTCAGAGAAGCGGCTCCCTGTGACCCTTCTTTTCACACCGGAGGACCCTTAAGCTGATTTGGGGATGTAAATGGCTCCAGGAGCAAAGGAAGGAAGCCGCTGTGCTAAGGGCTTTGGGGTACCTTAATTGAGCAAATTGAGAAATGGCTGTGGGGTGAACACAGACCTTAAAAAGTGAGCAAAGAGGAAGGCCAGAGGATGCTGAAGGGGGAGAGCCTGAGCAGGGCCACCCTGGTTGTGGGGTCCGGGTGAGCTGTGTAGCCCTCACTCCACGTCAGTTCTCCCTGTTGCCCACCTCACCTCCCGGTGCTCTTGGGGAACCCCTCGTCACCAGTGTGCAGCAAGCCCCTGTGACGAGAGCTTCTGGATCCTCTTGCCTGCCAGCTTCACTTTCTAGAACAAAGGCAGAACCGAGGACCGAGGACCGTAGATTCTGAACAGTCAAAAGAGAAAGGGCCGTGAGCCTCTCTCTCTCCCCCCGCAGCCTGACACTCCTCGCCTAATACGTGGTTTTAACAAGCTTAGCCATCTGGTTCCCAAGTCCATAATAGATTAGAAGCCACAACTTAAAAGAACTGCTACAAGTTAGTATGTCAGCAGCAGTGAAAATTGAGGGCCACTTGTCCTCATTAGTCTGGACAGGGACAGAGAGCAGCACATCTGACTGCTGCTTTTCCATGTCTCTTAAGAACTTTTACAAGTCTGCAGAGGTCATGACCCTGAAGAGAAGTTGAGGCAATCCCAGGACCTGGTGCTCTCTTGAGAAATGTAAAGCCCCTTGTCCCAGCCAGCAAGGGAAATGCCAAATGCAGAGATGGCTCAAGGCCCTACTCTGGCCTTCCAGGACAGATGAGCTGCTGAGAGACTGTCTTTGTTGGTGAATTTGTTTGCTGTTTTATTTTGGAAAGAATCATAGCAGGATTAGCATGCTCACTTTAAAATATGATTTCACTTATAGTAGTTTACAGTTTACTTGCATTTTCATGAGCATGTTAATAACCCCGCCAGGACTTAGCTAGCTCATTTGAACTACACGATGCCCTACACAGACAGGTAAATATGTCACTAGTGTGGTTTAAAAAGCCTGAGCCGGGCTGTCTGACCTTGAAGATAATGACCAATTTATTGTTCTTTTTTTTTTTTTTTTTTTTTTTTTGGCCCGTGTTTCCTCACTATGCATTCTGTTATCAATATTTTTTATTGAAAACTTGTCTTTGCAGATCCCCCCCACCCCGCCCACTTCCAGTGTTGTTAAGATTCCTTTGTGTGCATCTTTAATGAAAAGACTTCTCAATTCCATGCAGACATGCTCCTGTGGAGTGTGTGCCGTGGCTCACATGGAGTCACAAAGGTGGTTAGTTTGTCATTTGCTGTCTTATCTCCCCAGCACCCAGCATGGAGCCCTGTATACAGTAGGCACACACTGCATGTTTCTTTACTCTAATGGGATGGGCAGGAATAGCCTTAACTAAAGTAAAGGAGGTCACTTGCCAAACTTCGAGGATGGTAGCCACAAGGTAGACCTTGGCAACATTCATAAAGAGCTTGATGCAGGGTCAGGAGCAGGGATAAGAAAAGGAGACAGCCCGTGAGCTCAGCACTCAGGAGGGAAAGGTAAGAGGATTGTGGGTTTGAGGCCAGCTTGGATTACAGAGTGAATTCTAGGCCAGCCTAGGCTACATATTTAGACTCTGGGTTTTTTGTTTGTTTGTTTGTTTTTGTTTTGTTTTTTGTTTTTAAAAAACATCAGGTTTGGTGGTGCAGGCTTTTGATCCCAGCACTCTGGAGGCAGAGGCAGGTGAGTTCAAGGACAACTAGAGCTACCTAACAGAGAGACCCTGTCTCAAAAAAATTAAAATAAGTAAACAACACAAAAGTGTGATGTGGTCATCAAAAACATTTTTAAAAAACGTAAAAGATTCCAAATTGCAGACACTTCGATAGCTTGGCATAGCTGTTAAAGCTGAACACATGAACAAAGGGCCCCCCTTTATCTGAGGTCTTCTTTTCCACAGTTTCAATTCCACCGTCAACCATGTCTGAATATATTGAATGGAAAGTTCTATAAATAAACAGCTGTTAGTTTTAATTGCACATAGTTCCACGCAACGGAGCGCAGTCATAGCCTGTCCGTCTCCTTCTGCCCTAGGTGAGTGACCCGAGCATGTAGTGTATCCACGCTGTATGCGGTAACTGCCTGCTAATCACACTCCTTGGATTAACTTTGGAGGGGTGTGGTGCTTCTTTATTGCCTGTAGAGTTTAAAAAAGGTTGAGAGGGAAGAGTGGGGTGTCCGTAATGACTCTGTTGAATGTAAAAAGGGGGAGACAAAGAGTAGTGAGCAACAGAAACAATGAGGAATTTCAGTGAAGGAAAAAATACTATCAACTATGCAGATTCTCTCATTTCATTTTCATCTGAAAGTCAGATTATCTCACCAATCTTTTCTCTGTGCTGTCAGGTGATTTATATCTAACACACACACACACACACACACACACACACACCCTCAGGACTAAGGAAAGATATCACCGTGCTTCACAGTTGCTATGTGTGGATAATGAGGATATGTTAATCCTTATTTTAAAACATTTCTTCAACAAATAGTATAGTACATTTTGTTGTACTATAAAGGATGTAATACACATTTTTATTCATTTTTTAAAAAGAAAGATGAGTTAGACAAGGTCATACTAAATGCAGTTAGTGGTCTTGAGGGGATGTTTGCTTGGTTTAGTTTTGCCTTTTGGTTTTGAGATGTGATCTCTTATAACCTAACCTACTCTCAAACTCTTCCTGAAGGTAGCTGAGGGTGGCCCGGAGCTGGTCTTGTAGACTGGTTACTGTGTGTATGTAGCGGGAAGTGTGGTGTATGGGTGCAGACACAGCATGTGTGTGCAGGTAGATGAACAACCCTCAGGAGTGAGCTCTCCTTCTCCTGTGGGTCCTGAGGGT
The DNA here is from genome assembly GCA_902168425.1 of Peromyscus attwateri. NCBI lineage: Eukaryota > Metazoa > Chordata > Mammalia > Rodentia > Cricetidae > Peromyscus > Peromyscus attwateri. Next base: position 56,586 of record CABHPP010128010.1, read on the forward strand.
GGAACTCAGGGCATGAGGCTGGCAGCATAAGCCCAAAGTTCCTTTACCCACTGAGCTGTCCCAAACCTCTTTGCTGACCAAAAAAAAAAACAAAACAAAACAAAACAAAAACAAACAAAAAAACCCACTATAATCAAAGCTTGTGATTTGTCTGTGAACAGTTTGAAATGGTTTTGTTTTTTGGTTACCATCCTAATGTAGCAAGAAACTAGCTCACAACAAGTAATTTCTAAGTTTATCTTAAACAGTTCAGTACTTTCAGAATTGATAATGTAAATCAGACATGGTGGAAAACCGCTTCCAATCCTAGCACTTGAAAGGCTGAGGCAGGAGAATCACGAAAGACTCAGTGGGTGGTGTGAGCGAATGCAGCTTGCTTAAGTCACACAACTGAGTAAAAAGTTTGAGAAAGTAATTTGTCTAGAGCTTAGTTTTCCCTAAGGACACTGTTCTGAAGGGGCAATATTTAATCATGACGTGGCGACAGTTTCATATTAACTAGTTCTGTAATACACAGCAGAGGAACTGGATTGTGGAGCTGTGTTGGCAAGTGAGATGAACTGCAGTCTTGACTGGAGATTGGGCTTGTGCAGGGTGCAGATGCACAAGTCTGAAGGTCCCGGTGCAGATGCACAAGTCT